>CM039598.1:34754453-34847837 GCA_022457205.1 Saccharum spontaneum | reverse complement strand
GAACCCGCTAGGGTGAATCCTGATCTTTCGATGAGAGAAGGTGGATAACTCGATTTGGGGATGGAGATGACGTTCACGGCCCGACTACAACCATCCAAGGATGCTGTGCCTTAGCAACCGATACACCACCTCCAACGGCCGTCGCGATCTTGTGGAACACGATCAACCAAACCACTAGGGTAATTCCTGCAAGCAATCGAGGAACAAGCAAGAACAAGTAGAACAAGCAACTCAATTGCAAATATGGAGATGAAAACCAATCTGAAATCACAAAGTTGGGGTTCTGAATCGAGTAGAATGGATGGTCTAGTCGACACACGCGTCTACAAGGAAGTAGCAATGGCTAAACTTTCAACAAAACAAAACCCAATCTGTTTGTGGCGGTTCTAATCCTTATTAATACCTAGGGGAATGACCAGGGGTGTTGGGGTCGTTCTCCAACCCTAGGACATGTCCCTAATGAACCCAACTTGATACATGGGCCATCAGCCCAAAATAGGGTGACACAGCACCAAAGGCAGAAAAGGCCCCGGCGTTGAAACGACGATTGCAGAAGCATCGGATAAGATATAGCCATCATCCTAGATCCGTTGGAAAATAGACTTGATAAGCTTTCCGAAAAGTGCTAGAACGTCCCAATCTGAGTCTGTATGCGACCGTGGTGAACATCACAAGTTGGAGCTGTCCTGGAGTCCGAATCCAGCCCCAAAACGTGTTGGATTTGATCTCTTTCTTTCCTTGGACCAAAAGTGACGTGGTGTCCAGGTGGAGGACGTTGGGAATACTTGGATTTGGTCCCCAATCAACTTCATTAACCTTCCATGTTTTCCATATGCAATCAAACCTTTCCTTGATCCATGTAAGTAATTCTGAAAATGAAAATATACACATTTTATGGTGGAGCACCAATTCATCAAATGCATCAATGATAAGCCTCATATAGAATGGTTGCACCTTTGGTATAGAAGTGGTTGACATGGTCATATTTGAGCCAATGATGTCCTCATCATTCTCCCCTTCTTGACAGCAAACCGTCCTCGGTTTGACCTTTGTTGGAGGATGTGTTGTAGGTAAAAGTGAACCATGCTCCCCTTCTTGATATTTATCCTGTTGCATTTGGGAAAAACTAGAAAAACTTTGCAAGGCATCATTAGTGTTAGTGCAGCCCTCAATTTGATCATGGTATTGTGGCCCAAAAGGATATTTCAGATTAGAGCAAATATAAACTTTATGCACCAAATATTCTCCTTTGTTGTCATATTTGCCAATTGCATGAAGCGAACAATGATTAAAACTTGGCAAAATAGAATCAAATTTAAGTTTCTCTTTTAGACAATTTAGATTACACAGAATATCAAATTCAATATAACCCAAAGTATTTAAAGAGGACAACAAATTCAGTTCATCTTGTGCACATGTAATAGGATGAAAAAGCTTATCTTCAGCACATTTGTATGGTTCCAAACCAAAAGTATCACACTTATTTGCTACTTGTGGCATAGGAGTAAAAGAATCATCAACACACAACTCCTCTTTATCACAAGGAACCGCGAGTAATTCATTTTGTGACAAAGGAAAATCAGTAGTGGGTTCCACTATTTGTTGCTCTTCATTAGCATGCAGAGTGGACAAATTTTGGACATTATGGGTCACATCATTCTGGCAAGTATTCACAGATAATAGAATCTCTTTCTCAGCATTAATAGCCAGACAAAACAATTGACCAATATGGCAATATGATTTGCTAATTAATAAGGTTCGAATTTCAGAATTGAGCCCTTTCATGAATCTACTCATAACATCTTCCATGCATTCATCCAATCCACCAAACATGATACAAATCTTAAAATTATGGTAGTATTGTTTCACAGTCTTGCTACCCTGCTTCAAGTTGTCTAATTTTGCAAGCAAATAATCAACATAATATGCAGGAACGAATGCATCTCTAAAAAGAAATTTGAAGTCTTTCCAAGATTCTGGAACTTTGATGTGCCTACAAATGTGTTTCCATTCGAGCAAAGCATATTCAATCAAAATATTAGAGGCAATACAAATCTTTTGTTTCTCGGATAGGTCATGCTCATCAAATTCATTGTCTACTTTTAACTCCCAATCAATGTAAGCTTGAGGATCAAACTTACCATCATATAATGGCAAGTGTTGAATGACATCCTGAATATGAGGGTCTAGTTTCAACAGCTCAAAAATCTCCATATCACCTGCCATGATTAGTAGAAAACAAGAAACACAAAAATAATATGTATCCTCCTATCAACTACTAGGATGTGTCAGATGTAATTCTCTCAAACTCAACTTGTTAAAACAAGCCCTTACAAGTTCTTACCAAGCAAACAGGAGGTGACGGCAACCAACAAGTCTACAACCGTGGAGTGAAGTGTATCGGTGCCGCAACAACAACACGTGTCAAGCTGTAGTCGAAATATGTGGAGCTATAGGTGGGCTAAAGCAAGGAAGTACTAGAACCATGTTAGTTGCAAGCAAATTGAACAAACGCTCAACGACGTTATTATGCTGGTCCTAGGCTAGTACATGCTAGAGACGTGAGCCTGGACACAAACGAAGTCACTGAGCAGCAACAAAGAAGGATCACAAGGACAGGAATAACAACAAAAGAAAAACTCTTCTCTTCTTCTTTCTCTTTCTTTTCTTTCTTTCTTTCTGTCTTTCTTTTCTTTCTTTCTTTTCTTTCTTTCTGTCTTTTTTTTTCTTTTGTTTTTTTTTCTTTCAACTAGCACAAAACTGAAATTTTGCAACAAGAAATAACAAGCTACTTACAGCAATTAAATGTTTCCTTGGGAAGGGTGATTCAGTAGCAAAGTGAAACAAGTGGTTGTTTTGCAAAACCAGCAGACGCACAAATCTCCAAGGCAATTGCGAAGCGCTCAGAATGAATTTGGGACCAAGCTCTGATCCGTTGGAAAGAGGACAAGTTAACCTTTCCAGATTATATTTAAACTCCCTATTCAGACTCCTGACAAAGGAAATATGGTACTTTTGTTTTCAAGATAAAACAGGACTCCGAATCGAATTCTATCTTGATCTTGTTGGATTTCCTTTTTGTAGATGGAAATATGGACGTGGATGAAACCTCCAAGGACGTGGCTAGGATAATGGTGGTAAACAAAACAAAGGAATTTGAAAATCCACTCGGATTCCTAGAGAGAAACAAATAAACTCAAATCTGCGATGGTGACAGAAACGTGACTAGAACTCGAAACTCTAAATGACTAGACGCTAAGACCAGCAACTTGCACGATGATGCAACCGTTAATTCAATAAGTCCTAACTAAACAGTAATAGTATTAAGCTCAAAGGGGTTTTGGGATTATGAAGAACTAATCTACTAATTTTGTTTTGGCTTTTTCTGGACCATAGGAGATTAAAAACAGCAAAGAACTAGAAGTCTCTCACCGATCAACCTTGCTCTGATTACCAACTGATATGAACCCGCTAGGGTGAATCCTGATCTTTCGATGAGAGAAGGTGGATAACTCGATTTGGGGATGGAGATGACGTTCACGGCCCGACTACAACCATCCAAGGATGCTGCGCCTTAGCAACCGATACACCACCTCCAACAGCCGTCGCGATCTTGTGGAACACGATCAACCAAACCACTAGGGTAATTCCTGCAAGCAATCGAGGAACAAGCAAGAACAAGTAGAACAAGCAACTCAATTGCAAATATGGAGATGAAAACCAATCTAAAATCACAAAGTTGGGGTTCTGAATCGAGTAGAACGGATGGTCTAGTCAACACACGCGTCTACAAGGAAGTAGCAATGGCTAAACTTTCAACAAAACAAAACCCAATCTGTTTGTGGCGGCTCTAATCCTTATTAATACCTAGGGGAACGACCAGGGGGTGTTGGGGTCGTTCTCCAACCCTAGGACACGTCCCTAATGAACCCAACTTGATACATGGGCCATCAGCCCAAAATAGGGTGACACAGCACCAAAGGCAGAAAAGGCCCCGGCGTTGAAACGACGATTGCAGAAGCATCGGATAAGATATAGCCATCATTCTAGATCCGTTGGAAAATAGACTTGATAAGCTTTCCAAAAAGTTCTAGAACGTCCCAATCCGAATCCGTATGCGACCGTGGTGAACATCACAAGTTGGAGCTGTCCTGGAGTCCGAATCCAGCCCCAAAACGTGTTGGATTTGATCTCTTTCTTTCCTTGGACCAAAAGTGACGTGGTGTCCAGGTGGAGGACGTTGGGAATACTTGGATTTGGTCCCCAATCAACTTCATTAACCTTCCATGTTTTCCATATGCAATCAAACCTTTCCTTGATCCATGTAAGTAATTCTGAAAATGAAAATATACACATTTTATGGTGGAGCACCAATTCATCAAATGCATCAATGATAAGCCTCATATAGAATGGTTGCACCTTTGGTATAGAAGTGGTTGATATGGTCATATTTGAGCCAATGATGTCCTCATCACAAGGAAGACAAGTAAGATTGAATGTTTTAAGTGTGGTGGTCATGGGCATAAACAAGCTCAATGTCCCAATCGACGTACCATTATTGCACTTGCTGATGGATCTTATGATTCTCAAAGTGAAGAGGATGCAGAGTTTACCAATGTATTTGCAGACCAACATCTTGATACTTGTGAGTATTCAGCTGAGGATGGTACATTTGAGCTAGGTCTGAATTGTTTAGCCATTCAACCTATTCCACCTTTTGCTCACAATGACATGTTACAAGATGTTACTTCTCCATCTTCTGACGAGATTACTAGTGCTGATTTTGATGAGTTGCTTGCTGATTTTCCTGATTTGGAGCCTTCTACAATGAATACACCATCTCCTTCTTTGGTGGTTAGGAGAGTTCTTTCCACTCAGTTTGTTGCTGCTGAGCAAGGACAACGCCATAATTTGTTTCAGTCCCGATGCAAAGTGAAAGGCCAAGTGTGCCGTTTCATCATAGATGGTGGGAGCTGCAATAATATTGTTAGTGCTTTGCTTGTTGAGAAGCTTGGTTTGCAGCCACGTCGCCATCCACATCCATACCATATGCAATGGTTGAATAATTTCGGGATAGTTAAGGTTTCAGCCATGATTCATTTAACATTTTCTATTGGTGATTATCATGGAGAGGTTGATTGTGATATTGTCCCCATGCAAGCATGCCATTTACTGCTTGGTCGGCCCTGGCAATTTGATGTGGATTTGGTGCATTTTGGATGGTCTAACAAATACACTTTCCTTGCCAATGACAAGAAGGTGGTTCTTGTTCCATTATCTCCAGAGGAGATACATGCTTCAGATGTGGCTTGCATGAAAAGAGAGGCATCTGAAAAAAGAAAACTGAGTGAGACCCACAACACTAGTAAGGAAGAGAGTTCTAAACCATCCAGCCACATAAAGCCTCATTCCACTTTAAAACAGCCACACCAAACTGAGTGCTTATTTGTGAGCAGGAGTGATTTGAGAGATGTGAGAAACACCACAGCCCCATTCTTTGTACTGCTGTACAAGGAGGTTTTATTTTCCACTAACGACTTACCTAGCTCGCTGCCTAGTGTTGTTCTTGATTTGTTACAGGACTTTGAGGATGTTTTTCCTGATGAAGTACCAGCTGGACTTCCCCCACTTCGCGGCATTGAGCATCAAATTGACTTGGTCCCTGGTGCTTCTCTTCCAAATCGTCCAGCCTACCGCACCAATCCCACAGAGACAAAGGAAATTCAGCGACAGGTAAAAGAGCTTTTGGACAAAGGGTATGTTCGTGAATCCTTATCACCATGTGCTGTTCCCGTTCTTTTAGTTCCAAAGAAAGATGGCTCTTGGCGCATATGTGTTGATTGTCGTGCTATCAATGCTATAACTGTCGATATCACCATCCCATTCCACGACTTGATGACATGTTAGATGAATTGAGTGGTTCCATCATTTTCACCAAGATTGATTTGCGTAGTGGCTATCATCAAATCCGCATGAAACTTGGTGATGAATGGAAAACAGCGTTTAAAACTAAAATTGGTCTCTATGAATGGCTTGTGATGCCATTTGGCTTGACAAATGCTCCTTCAACTTTTATGCGCTTAATGAACCATGTTTTACGAGCTTTCATTGGCAAGTTTGTAGTTGTTTATTTTGATGATATTCTGATCTATAGCAAATCATTTGATGAACATCTTGATCATATCCGTCAAGTACTTACTGTTTTGAGGGAAGAGAAATTGTATGGCAACATTGCTAAGTGCACCTTTTGCACAGACCGTGTTGTTTTCCTTGGCTTTGTTGTTTCCGCAGATAGTATTCAGGTTGATGAAGAGAAGGTTAAAGCAATAAAGGATTGGCCTACACCGGTAAATGTGAGCCAAGTTCGAAGCTTTCACAGTCTTGCAAGTTTCTATAGGCATTTTGTCAAAAATTTCAGCACCCTCGCTGCACCCCTTAACAATCTCACAAAGAAGGATGTTCCATTCACGTGGGGCCATGACGAAGACCAAGCATTTCACACACTAAAAACAAAGCTTTGTGAAGCACCGCTGCTACAACTTCCTGATTTTGGTAAGACATTTGAGATCGAATGTGATGCAAGTGGTATTGGCATAGGAGGTGTACTGCTGCAAGAAGGTAAACCTGTTGCCTACTTTTCTGAAAAGCTAAATGGTCCACATCTGAATTACTCGGTTTATGACAAAGAGCTTTATGCCTTAGTTCGCGTTTTGGAAGTTTGGCAACATTACTTGTTACCTAAAGAATTTGTCATCCATTCTGATCATGAAGCTTTGAAATATCTAAAAAGTCAAGGCAAACTGAACCGTAGACATGCAAAATGGATTGAGTTCATCGAAACATTTCCCTATGTTGTAAAACATAAGCATGGAAAAGATAACATTGTTGCCGATGCTTTATCACGGAGATGTGGTCTGGTTACACAATTAGATACAAAAGTGCTTGGTTTGGAATCCATTAAAACACTCTATGCAGCTGATTCTAATTTTAAAGAACCTTTCTCTCATTGCATTGCTGGAAAAGGCTGGGACAAGTATTATGTGCATGATGATTTTTTATTTTCGGACTAACAAACTTTGCATTCCAGCCTGCTCGATTCGTCAAGTTCTTTTGCAGGAAGCACATGCTGGTGGCTTAGCTGGTCATTTTGGCGTCAAAAAGACATTGGACATGCTCTCCGATCATTTCTTTTGGCCACATATGCGACGTGATGTCCAGCGACATGTTGCACGCTGCATAATCTGCTTGAAAGCTAAGTCCCGCCTTAACCCCCATGGTCTTTATACTCCATTACCAGTTCCGAATGTACCTTGGGAAGATATATCCATGGATTTTATTTTGGGTTTACCTCGGTCTCAGAGGGGGAGGGATTCTATTTTTATTGTTGTTGACCGATTCTCTAAAATGGCACATTTTATTCCATGTCATAAGAACGACGATGCTTCACACGTTGCAGATTTGTTTTTCAGGGAGATCGTTCGTTTACATGGAGTGCCCAGGACTATTGTTTCAGACCGGGATACAAAATTTCTAAGCTATTTTTGGAAGACATTGTAGGCTAAGCTTGGTACGAAGTTGTTATTTTCCACCACTTGTCATCCGCAAACCGAAGGGCAAACTGAAGTTGTCAACCGTACCTTGTCCACCATGTTGCGTGCTGTGTTGAAAAAGAATTTGAAGCAGTGGGAAGACTGCCTTCCATATATTGAATTTGCTTATAACAGGGCAGTCCATTCCACAATAAACTTTTGTCCATTTGAAATTGTTTATGGGTTTAAACCGCATACTCCCATGGATCTTTTGCCTTTACCATTGCAGGAACAAGTTAACATGGATGCATCAAAGAGATCAGACTTTATCAAGAAACTCCATGATGAGACAAGGAAAAATATCGAGAAGAAATCAGCCCAATATGCAAAGCAGGCGAACAAAGGTAAGAAGAAGGTTACATTCCAGCCGGGAGACCTTGTGTGGTTACATGTACGCAAGGATCGTTTTCCCCAACATCGCAAGACTAAGTTATCTCCTAGGGGTGATGGTCCGTTCAAGGTTCTCCAAAAGATAAATGATAATGCTTACAAAATTGAGCTACCACCTGAATATTCCAATGTGAGTCCAACATTCAATGTCAAAGACTTGCTTCCATTTGTTGGTGAGCCTGAGTCGAGGACGACTCCTTCTCAAGAGGGGGAGGCTAATGAGGACATGCCTAGCATTCACTCATCTTCAAATGAAACTCCACTTGATATAGCTGGTCCAATTACAAGAAGTAGAGCTAAACAATTGGAGAAGGAAATTCATTCTCAGGTGAACGCTAACCTTATGTTTAATAATCAGTTTATGTTGAATGAGCCTTTGCTTTTGAGTTCTTGTTCCAATGTCCTTAGGAATGATGGAGTGTATGAACCAGCATGGGATGAAGATGGATTCAAGCCTCTGGACATCTGAACCAAGAAGCCTATGGTGTGCATGAATAAAATGGTGGTTCATCACTTTTGCATGAGAATGCAACCAGAAGCTAGATGACTGACACATGGTACGAATTCCAAGCATAACCACAGACAGAATACAAGGAGTTAGACGGTGCTCTATAAGTGGATGGAAGCGTCTTCAAGTCTACTTTCCAGCCCATCAAACGGCTCATTATTTGGACTACCCAATAAAGAGTTATGCTCATTTTAGTAACTGCTTCCAGAAGCTGAAAAGACACGCGAACCAGCCACGAAATCCACTAGTGCATGCGCATGCTGCCATTTACTCAAAGCTGAACGCCCCTATCTCTATATATATCTTGTACTAGACAATGAAAAGACAGATCTTGTTTGGCTAAATTCAGAATACACAAACTCGTGGAGTTTTGTTTATGCGTGAGTCTTGAGAGGCTTGCAACATTTGTTCTTTCGATTCCTGAGGGAGTTGTAGAACGCCGAACTGCGGTTCACCCAGTTTGTGCCTTCACATCTATAGGGCGTGATTGCGTGGGCTGTTTCATCGGTACATGGAAGGGTGATTGTCTCGGTAGTTCGTCGCGTGGACAGCCTCGCGGTGCACTGCCTCTTCACCAGGTCACGCATTGATAAGTTATCAAGTTCGCAGATCCTACGAGAAGATCGGGCCACACAACTTGCTACACGCGTTGCATAGGCGTGTGCACATAAAGCTTCCACTTGAGCCTCGTCACCTAGGAATTCCATTGGGTGTGTCCAAAACGATTTCCAAGCCTATGGTATGTTTGGCTCAAACCGTGCACCTATCTTGCATCAAGTTTAGCACCATCTCCAATCGGACCGTAACGAGCTTCCACTCGAGCGTCGTCACCTAGGAGTACCATCAGGTGCGTCCAAATAGATTTTAGGGCGTATGGTACGATTGGTGCGAACCGTCCAACTATCTTGCACCGACACTAACACTATCTCCAAATAGACTGAAACAAGATTCCACATGACTCACGTCACCTAGGAGTTCCATCGGATGCATCGAAACTGATTTCCAAGCCTATGGTAGGCTCGGCGCAACCCGTGCACCTCGTCAAGATTAGCACTACTCCAAACAGACCAAAACGAGCTTCCACTTGAGCCTCGTCACCTAGGAGTTCCATTGGGTGTGTCTAAAATGATTTCCAAGCCTATGGTATGTTTGGTGCAAACCGTGCACCTATCTTGCATCAAGTTTAGCACCATCTTCAATCAGACCGTAACGAGCTTCCACTTGATCATCGTCACCTAGGAGTACCATCGGGTGCGTCCAAATCGATTTCTGAGCCTATGGTATGTTTGGCGCAAACCATGCAATTATCTTGCACCGACACTAAACCTATCTCCAAACAGACTTACTCCAAACAGACCAAAACGAGCTTCCACTTGAGCCTCGTCACCTAGGAGTACCATCGGGTGCGGCCAAATCAATTTCAGGGCGTATGGTACGATTGTTGCGAACCGTCCAACTATCCTACACCGACACTAACACTGTCTCCATATAGACTGAAACAAGATTCCACATGACTCACGTCACCTAGGAGTTCCATCGGATGCGTCGAAACTGATTTCCAAGACTATGGTAGGTTCGGCGCAACCCATGCACCTCGTCAAGATTAGCACTACTCCAAACAGATTAAAACGAGCTTCCACTTGAGCCTCGTCACCTAGGAGTTCCATTGGGTGTGTCCAAAATGATTTCCAAGCCTATGGTATGTTTGGTGCAAACCGTGCACCTATCTTACATAAGTTTAGCACCATCTCCAATCAGACCGTAACGAGCTTCCACTTGATCATCGTCACCTAGGAGTACCATCGGGTGCGTCCAAATCGATTTCTGAGCCTATGGTATGTTTGGCGCAAACCGTGCAATTATCTTGCACGGACACCAAACCTATCTCCAAACGGACTTAAACGAGGTTCCACATGGCCCCCGACACCTAGGAGTTCCATTGGGTGCTTCCAAAATCATTTCAAGCCTCTGGTACGTTCTGCGCAAACCGTGCACCTATCTTGCTGAAAGATTAGCACCATCTCCAAACGGAATGAAACGAGCTTCAACTTGAGCCTCGTCACCTAGGAGTTCCATTGGGTGTGTCTAAAATGATTTTCCAAGCCTATGGTATGTTTGGTGCAAACCGTGCACCTATCTTGCATCAAGTTTAGCACCATCTTCAATCAGACTGTAACGAGCTTCCACTTGATCATCGTCACCTAGGAGTACCATCGGGTGCGTCCAAATCGATTTCTGAGCCTATGGTATGTTTGGCGCAAACCATGCAATTATCTTGCACCGACACTAAACCTATCTCCAAACAGACTTACTCCAAACAGACCAAAACGAGCTTCCACTTGAGCCTCGTCACCTAGGAGTACCATCGGGTGCGTCCAAATCAATTTCAGGGCGTATGGTACGATTGGTGCGAATCGTCCAACTATCCTACACCGACACTAACACTGTCTCCATATAGACTGAAACAAGATTCCACATGACTCACGTCACCTAGGAGTTCCATCGGATGCGTCGAAACTGATTTCCAAGACTATGGTAGGTTCGGCGCAACCCATGCACCTCGTCAAGATTAGCACTACTCCAAACAGATTAAAACGAGCTTCCACTTGAGCCTCGTCACCTAGGAGTTCCATTGGGTGTGTCCAAAATGATTTCCAAGCCTATGGTATGTTTGGTGCAAACCGTGCACCTATCTTACATCAAGTTTAGCACCATCTCCAATCAGACCGTAACGAGCTTCCACTTGATCATCGTCACCTAGGAGTATCATCGGGTGCGTCCAAATCGATTTCTGAGCCTATGGTATGTTTGGCGCAAACCGTGCAATTATCTTGCACGGACACCAAACCTATCTCCAAACGGACTTAAAAGAGGTTCCACATGGCCCCCGACACCTAGGAGTTCCATTGGGTGCTTCCAAAATCATTTCGAGCCTCTGGTACGTTCTGCGCAAACCGTGCACCTATCTTGCTGAAAGATTAGCACCATCTCCAAACGGAATGAAACGAGCTTCAATTTGAGCCTCGTCACCTAGGAGTTCCATTGGGTGTGTCTAAAATGATTTCCAAGCCTATGGTATGTTTGGTGCAAACCGTGCACCTATCTTGCATCAAGTTTAGTACCATCTTCAATCAGACCGTAACGAGCTTCCACTTGATCATCGTCACCTAGGAGTACCATCGGGTGCGTCCAAATCGATTTCTGAGCCTATGGTATGTTTGGCGCAAACCATGCACTTATCTCGCACCGACACTAAACCTATCTCCAAACAGACTTACTCCAAACAGACCAAAACGAGCTTCCACTTGAGCCTCGTCACCTAGGAGTACCATCGGGTGCGTCCAAATCAATTTCAGGGCGTATGGTACAATTGGTGCGAACCGTCCAACTATCCTACACCGACACTAACACTGTCTCCATATAGACTGAAACAAGATTCCACATGACTCACGTCACCTAGGAGTTCCATCGGATGCGTCGAAACTGATTTCCAAGACTATGGTAGGTTCGGCGCAACCCATGCACCTCGTCAAGATTAGCACTACTCCAAACAGATTAAAACGAGCTTCCACTTGAGCCTCGTCACCTAGGAGTTCCATTGGGTGTGTCCAAAATGATTTCCAAGCCTATGGTATGTTTGGTGCAAACCGTGCACCTATCTTACATCAAGTTTAGCACCATCTCCAATCAGACCGTAATGAGCTTCCACTTGATCATCGTCACCTAGGAGTACCATCGGGTGCGTCCAAATCGATTTCTGAGCCTATGGTATGTTTGGCGCAAACAGTGCAATTATCTTGCACGGACACCAAACCTATCTCCAAACGGACTTAAACGAGGTTCCACATGGCCCCCGACACCTAGGAGTTCCATTGGGTGCTTCCAAAATCATTTCGAGCCTCCGGTACGTTCTGCGCAAACCGTGCACCTATCTTGCTGAAAGATTAGCACCATCTCCAAACGGAATGAAACGAGCTTCAACTTGAGCCTCGTCACCTATGAGTTCCATCGGGTGCGTCCATATCGATTTCTGAGGGTATGGTACGTTTGGTGTGAACCGTCTAACTATCTTGCACCGACACTAACACTATCTCCAAACAGACTGAAACAAGATTTCACATGACTCACGTTACCTAGGAGTTCCATCGGATGCGTCCAAACTGATTTCCGAGCCTACGGTAGGTTCGGCGCAACCCGTGCACATCGTTAAGATTAGCACTATCTCCAAACGGACCAAAACGAGCTTCCACTTGAGCCTCGTCACCTAGGAATTCCATTGGATGTGTCCAAAACAATTTCCAAGCCTATGGTATGTTTGGTTCAAACCATGCATCTATCTTGCATCAAGTTTAGCACCATCTCCAATCGGACCGTAACGAGCTTCCACTTGAGCCTCGTCACCTATGAGTACCATCGGGTGCGTCCATATCGATTTCTGAGGGTATGGTACGTTTGTTGCGAAACGTCCAACTATCTTGCACCGACACTAACACTGTCTCCAAATAGACTGAAACAAGATTTCACATGACTCACGTTACCTAGGAGTTCCATCGGATGCGTCCAAACTGATTTCCGAGCCTATGGTAGGTTCGGCGCAACCCGTGCACCTCGTCAAGATTAGCATTATCTCCAAACAGACCAAAACGAGCTTCCACTTGAGCCTCGTCACCTAGGAATTCCGTTGGGTGTGTCCAAGACGATTTCCAAGCCTATGGTATGTTTGGCGCAAACCGTGCACCTATCTTGCATCAAGTTTAGCACCATCTCCAATCGGACCGTAACAAGCTTCCACTTGAGCATCGTCACCTAGGAGTACCATCGGGTGCATCCAAAATGATTTATGTGCCTATGGTATATTTGGTGAAGACCGTGCATTATCTTGCACCGACACTAAACCTGTCTCCAAACGGACTTAAACGAGATTCCACACGGCCCCCGACACCTAGGAGTTCCATTAGGTTCGTCCAAAATGATTCTCGAGCCTCTGGTACATTCTGCGCAAGCCGTGCACCTATCTTGCAGAAAGATTAGCATCATCTCCAAACGGAACGAAACGAGCTTCCACTTGAGCCTCATCGCATATGAGTACCATCGGGTGCGTCCATATCGATTTCTGAGGGTATGGTACGTTTGGTGCGAACCGTCCAACTATTTTGCACCGACACTAACACTGTCTCCAAATAGACTGAAACAAGATTTCACATGACTCACGTTACCTAAGAGTTCCATCGGATGCATCCAAACTGATTTCCGAGCCTATGGTAGGTTCGGCGCAACCCGTGCACCTCGCCAGGATTAGCACTATCTCCAAACAGACCAAAACGAGCTTCCACTTGAGCCTCGTCACCTAGGAATTCCATTGGGTGTGTCCAAAACGATTTCCAAGCCTATGGTATGTTTGGTTCAAACCGTGCACCTATCTTGCATCAAGTTTAGCACCATCTCCAATCGGACCGTAACGAGCTTCCACTTGAGCGTCGTCACCTAGGAGTACCATCAGGTGCGTCCAGATAGATTTTAGGGCGTATGGTACGATTGGTGCGAACCGTCCAACTATCTTGCACCGACACTAACACTGTCTCCAAATAGACTGAAACAAGATTCCACATGACTCACGTCACCTAGGAGTTCCATCGGATGCATCGAAACTGATTTCCAAGCCTATGGTAGGCTCGGCGCAACCCGTGCACCTCGTCAAGATTAGCACTACTCCAAACAGACCAAAACGAGCTTCCACTTGAGCCTCATCACCTAGGAGTTCCATTGGGTGTGTCTAAAATGATTTCCAAGCCTATGGTATGTTTGGTGCAAACCGTGCACCTATCTTGCATCAAGTTTAGCACCATCTTCAATCAGACCGTAACGAGCTTCCACTTGATCATCGTCACCTAGGAGTACCATCGGGTGCGTCCAAATCGATTTCTGAGCCTATGGTATGTTTGGCGCAAACCATGCAATTATCTTGCACCGACACTAAACCTATCTCCAAACAGACTTACTCCAAACAGACCAAAATGAGCTTCCACTTGAGCCTTGTCACCTAGGAATACCATCGGGTGCGTCCAAATCGATTTCAGGGCGTATGGTACGATTGGTGCGAACCGTCCAACTATCCTACACTGACACCAACACTGTCTCCATATAGACTGAAACAAGATTCCACATGACTCACGTCACCTAGGAGTTTCATCGGATGCGTCGAAACTGATTTCCAAGACTATGTTAGGTTCGGCGCAACCCATGCACTTCGTCAAGATTAGCACTACTCCAAACAGATCAAAACGAGCTTCCACTTGAGCCTCGTCACCTAGGAGTTCCATTGGGTGTGTCCAAAATGATTTCCAAGCCTATGGTATGTTTGGCGCAAACCGTGCAATTATCTTGCACGGACACCAAACCTATCTCCAAACGGACTTAAACGAGGTTCCACATGGCCCCCGACACCTAGGTGTTCCATTGGGTGCTTCCAAAATCATTTCGAGCCTCCGGTACGTTCTGCGCAAACCGTGCACCTATCTTGCTGAAAGATTAGCACCTTCTCCAAACGGAATGAAACGAGCTTCAACTTGAGCCTCGTCACCTATGAGTTCCATCGGGTGCGTCCATATCGATTTCTAAGGGTATTGTACGTTTGGTGTGAACCGTCTAACTATCTTGCACCGACACTAACACTGTCTCCAAATAGACTGAAACAAGATTTTACATGACTCATGTTACCTAGGAGTTCCATCGGATGCGTCCAAACTGATTTCCGAGCCTACGGTAGGTTCGGCGCAACCCGTGCACATCGTTAAGATTAGCACTATCTCCAAACGGACCAAAACGAGCTTCCACTTGAGCCTCGTCACCTAGGAATTCCATTGGATGTGTCCAAAACAATTTCCAAGCCTATGGTATGTTTGGTTCAAACCGTGCATCTATCTTGCATCAAGTTTAGCACCATCTCCAATCGGACCGTAACGAGCTTCCACTTGAGCTTCGTCACCTATGAGTACCATCGGGTGCGTCCATATCGATTTCTGAGGGTATGGTACGTTTGTTGCGAAACGTCCAACTATCTTGCACCGACACTAACACTGTCTCCAAATAGACTGAAACAAGATTTCACATGACTCACGTTACCTAGGAGTTCCATCGGATGCGTCCAAACTGATTTCCGAGCCTATGGTAGGTTCGGCGCAACCCGTGCACCTCGTCAAGATTAGCATTATCTCCAAACAGACCAAAACGAGCTTCCACTTGAGCCTCGTCACCTAGGAATTCCATTGGGTGTGTCCAAGACGATTTCCAAGCCTATGGTATGTTTGGCGCAAACCGTGCACCTATCTTGCCTCAAGTTTAGCACCATCTCCAATCGGACCGTAACAAGCTTCCACTTGAGCAGCGTCACCTAGGAGTACCATCGGGTGCATCCAAAATGATTTATGTGCCTATGGTATATTTGGTGAAGACCGTGCATTATCTTGCACCGACACTAAACCTGTCTCCAAACGGACTTAAACGAGATTCCACACGGCCCCCGACACCTAGGAGTTCCATTAGGTTCGTCCAAAATGATTCTCGAGCCTCTGGTACATTCTACGCAAACCGTGCACCTATCTTGCAGAAAGATTAGCATCATCTGCAAACGGAACGAAACGAGCTTCCACTTGAGCCTCATCGCATATGAGTACCATCAGGTGCGTCCATATCGATTTCTGAGGGTATGGTACGTTTGGTGCGAACCGTCCAACTATCTTGCACCGACACTAACACTGTCTCCAAATAGACTGAAACAAGATTTCACATGACTCACGTTACCTAGGAGTTCCATCGGATGCGTCCAAACTGATTTCCGAGCCTATGGTAGGTTCGGCGCAACCCGTGCACCTCGTCAAGATTAGCATTATCTCCAAACCGACCAAAACGAGCTTCCACTTGAGCCTCGTCACCTAGGAATTCCGTTGGGTGTGTCCAAGACGATTTCCAAGCCTATGGTATGTTTGGCGCAAACCGTGCACCTATCTTGCATCAAGTTTAGCACCATCTCCAATCGGACCGTAACAAGCTTCCACTTGAGCATCGTCACCTAGGAGTACCATCGGGTGCATCCAAAATGATTTATGTGCCTATGGTATATTTGGTGAAGACCGTGCATTATCTTGCACCGACACTAAACCTGTCTCCAAACGGACTTAAACGAGATTCCACACGGCCCCCGACACCTAGGAGTTCCATTAGGTTCGTCCAAAATGATTCTCGAGCCTCTGGTACATTCTGCGCAAGCCGTGCACCTATCTTGCAGAAAGATTAGCATCATCTCCAAACGGAACGAAACGAGCTTCCACTTGAGCCTCATCGCATATGAGTACCATCGGGTGCGTCCATATCGATTTCTGAGGGTATGGTACGTTTGGTGCGAACCGTCCAACTATTTTGCACCGACACTAACACTGTCTCCAAATAGACTGAAACAAGATTTCACATGACTCACGTTACCTAAGAGTTCCATCGGATGCATCCAAACTGATTTCCGAGCCTATGGTAGGTTCGGCGCAACCCGTGCACCTCGCCAGGATTAGCACTATCTCCAAACAGACCAAAACGAGCTTCCACTTGAGCCTCGTCACCTAGGAATTCCATTGGGTGTGTCCAAAACGATTTCCAAGCCTATGGTATGTTTGGTTCAAACCGTGCACCTATCTTGCATCAAGTTTAGCACCATCTCCAATCGGACCGTAACGAGCTTCCACTTGAGCGTCGTCACCTAGGAGTACCATCAGGTGCGTCCAGATAGATTTTAGGGCGTATGGTACGATTGGTGCGAACCGTCCAACTATCTTGCACCGACACTAACACTGTCTCCAAATAGACTGAAACAAGATTCCACATGACTCACGTCACCTAGGAGTTCCATCGGATGCATCGAAACTGATTTCCAAGCCTATGGTAGGCTCGGCGCAACCCGTGCACCTCGTCAAGATTAGCACTACTCCAAACAGACCAAAACGAGCTTCCACTTGAGCCTCATCACCTAGGAGTTCCATTGGGTGTGTCTAAAATGATTTCCAAGCCTATGGTATGTTTGGTGCAAACCGTGCACCTATCTTGCATCAAGTTTAGCACCATCTTCAATCAGACCGTAACGAGCTTCCACTTGATCATCGTCACCTAGGAGTACCATCGGGTGCGTCCAAATCGATTTCTGAGCCTATGGTATGTTTGGCGCAAACCATGCAATTATCTTGCACCGACACTAAACCTATCTCCAAACAGACTTACTCCAAACAGACCAAAATGAGCTTCCACTTGAGCCTTGTCACCTAGGAATACCATCGGGTGCGTCCAAATCGATTTCAGGGCGTATGGTACGATTGGTGCGAACCGTCCAACTATCCTACACTGACACCAACACTGTCTCCATATAGACTGAAACAAGATTCCACATGACTCACGTCACCTAGGAGTTTCATCGGATGCGTCGAAACTGATTTCCAAGACTATGTTAGGTTCGGCGCAACCCATGCACTTCGTCAAGATTAGCACTACTCCAAACAGATCAAAACGAGCTTCCACTTGAGCCTCGTCACCTAGGAGTTCCATTGGGTGTGTCCAAAATGATTTCCAAGCCTATGGTATGTTTGGCGCAAACCGTGCAATTATCTTGCACGGACACCAAACCTATCTCCAAACGGACTTAAACGAGGTTCCACATGGCCCCCGACACCTAGGTGTTCCATTGGGTGCTTCCAAAATCATTTCGAGCCTCCGGTACGTTCTGCGCAAACCGTGCACCTATCTTGCTGAAAGATTAGCACCTTCTCCAAACGGAATGAAACGAGCTTCAACTTGAGCCTCGTCACCTATGAGTTCCATCGGGTGCGTCCATATCGATTTCTAAGGGTATTGTACGTTTGGTGTGAACCGTCTAACTATCTTGCACCGACACTAACACTGTCTCCAAATAGACTGAAACAAGATTTTACATGACTCATGTTACCTAGGAGTTCCATCGGATGCGTCCAAACTGATTTCCGAGCCTACGGTAGGTTCGGCGCAACCCGTGCACATCGTTAAGATTAGCACTATCTCCAAACGGACCAAAACGAGCTTCCACTTGAGCCTCGTCACCTAGGAATTCCATTGGATGTGTCCAAAACAATTTCCAAGCCTATGGTATGTTTGGTTCAAACCGTGCATCTATCTTGCATCAAGTTTAGCACCATCTCCAATCGGACCGTAACGAGCTTCCACTTGAGCTTCGTCACCTATGAGTACCATCGGGTGCGTCCATATCGATTTCTGAGGGTATGGTACGTTTGTTGCGAAACGTCCAACTATCTTGCACCGACACTAACACTGTCTCCAAATAGACTGAAACAAGATTTCACATGACTCACGTTACCTAGGAGTTCCATCGGATGCGTCCAAACTGATTTCCGAGCCTATGGTAGGTTCGGCGCAACCCGTGCACCTCGTCAAGATTAGCATTATCTCCAAACAGACCAAAACGAGCTTCCACTTGAGCCTCGTCACCTAGGAATTCCATTGGGTGTGTCCAAGACGATTTCCAAGCCTATGGTATGTTTGGCGCAAACCGTGCACCTATCTTGCCTCAAGTTTAGCACCATCTCCAATCGGACCGTAACAAGCTTCCACTTGAGCAGCGTCACCTAGGAGTACCATCGGGTGCATCCAAAATGATTTATGTGCCTATGGTATATTTGGTGAAGACCGTGCATTATCTTGCACCGACACTAAACCTGTCTCCAAACGGACTTAAACGAGATTCCACACGGCCCCCGACACCTAGGAGTTCCATTAGGTTCGTCCAAAATGATTCTCGAGCCTCTGGTACATTCTACGCAAACCGTGCACCTATCTTGCAGAAAGATTAGCATCATCTGCAAACGGAACGAAACGAGCTTCCACTTGAGCCTCATCGCATATGAGTACCATCAGGTGCGTCCATATCGATTTCTGAGGGTATGGTACGTTTGGTGCGAACCGTCCAACTATCTTGCACCGACACTAACACTGTCTCCAAATAGACTGAAACAAGATTTCACATGACTCACGTTACCTAGGAGTTCCATCGGATGCGTCCAAACTGATTTCCGAGCCTATGGTAGGTTCGGCGCAACCCGTGCACCTCGTCAAGATTAGCATTATCTCCAAACCGACCAAAACGAGCTTCCACTTGAGCCTCGTCACCTAGGAATTCCGTTGGGTGTGTCCAAGACGATTTCCAAGCCTATGGTATGTTTGGCGCAAACCGTGCACCTATCTTGCATCAAGTTTAGCACCATCTCCAATCGGACCGTAACAAGCTTCCACTTGAGCATCGTCACCTAGGAGTACCATCGGGTGCATCCAAAATGATTTATGTGCCTATGGTATATTTGGTGAAGACCGTGCATTATCTTGCACCGACACTAAACCTGTCTCCAAACGGACTTAAACGAGATTCCACACGGCCCCCGACACCTAGGAGTTCCATTAGGTTCGTCCAAAATGATTCTCGAGCCTCTGGTACATTCTGCGCAAGCCGTGCACCTATCTTGCAGAAAGATTAGCATCATCTCCAAACGGAACGAAACGAGCTTCCACTTGAGCCTCATCGCATATGAGTACCATCGGGTGCGTCCATATCGATTTCTGAGGGTATGGTACGTTTGGTGCGAACCGTCCAACTATTTTGCACCGACACTAACACTGTCTCCAAATAGACTGAAACAAGATTTCACATGACTCACGTTACCTAAGAGTTCCATCGGATGCATCCAAACTGATTTCCGAGCCTATGGTAGGTTCGGCGCAACCCGTGCACCTCGCCAGGATTAGCACTATCTCCAAACAGACCAAAACGAGCTTCCACTTGAGCCTCGTCACCTAGGAATTCCATTGGGTGTGTCCAAAACGATTTCCAAGCCTATGGTATGTTTGGTTCAAACCGTGCACCTATCTTGCATCAAGTTTAGCACCATCTCCAATCGGACCGTAACGAGCTTCCACTTGAGCGTCGTCACCTAGGAGTACCATCAGGTGCGTCCAGATAGATTTTAGGGCGTATGGTACGATTGGTGCGAACCGTCCAACTATCTTGCACCGACACTAACACTGTCTCCAAATAGACTGAAACAAGATTCCACATGACTCACGTCACCTAGGAGTTCCATCGGATGCATCGAAACTGATTTCCAAGCCTATGGTAGGCTCGGCGCAACCCGTGCACCTCGTCAAGATTAGCACTACTCCAAACAGACCAAAACGAGCTTCCACTTGAGCCTCATCACCTAGGAGTTCCATTGGGTGTGTCTAAAATGATTTCCAAGCCTATGGTATGTTTGGTGCAAACCGTGCACCTATCTTGCATCAAGTTTAGCACCATCTTCAATCAGACCGTAACGAGCTTCCACTTGATCATCGTCACCTAGGAGTACCATCGGGTGCGTCCAAATCGATTTCTGAGCCTATGGTATGTTTGGCGCAAACCATGCAATTATCTTGCACCGACACTAAACCTATCTCCAAACAGACTTACTCCAAACAGACCAAAATGAGCTTCCACTTGAGCCTTGTCACCTAGGAATACCATCGGGTGCGTCCAAATCGATTTCAGGGCGTATGGTACGATTGGTGCGAACCGTCCAACTATCCTACACCGACACCAACACTGTCTCCATATAGACTGAAACAAGATTCCACATGACTCACGTCACCTAGGAGTTTCATCGGATGCGTCGAAACTGATTTCCAAGACTATGTTAGGTTCGGCGCAACCCATGCACTTCGTCAAGATTAGCACTACTCCAAACAGATCAAAACGAGCTTCCACTTGAGCCTCGTCACCTAGGAGTTCCATTGGGTGTGTCCAAAATGATTTCCAAGCCTATGGTATGTTTGGCGCAAACCGTGCAATTATCTTGCACGGACACCAAACCTATCTCCAAACGGACTTAAACGAGGTTCCACATGGCCCCCGACACCTAGGTGTTCCATTGGGTGCTTCCAAAATCATTTCGAGCCTCCGGTACGTTCTGCGCAAACCGTGCACCTATCTTGCTGAAAGATTAGCACCTTCTCCAAACGGAATGAAACGAGCTTCAACTTGAGCCTCGTCACCTATGAGTTCCATCGGGTGCGTCCATATCGATTTCTAAGGGTATTGTACGTTTGGTGTGAACCGTCTAACTATCTTGCACCGACACTAACACTGTCTCCAAATAGACTGAAACAAGATTTTACATGACTCATGTTACCTAGGAGTTCCATCGGATGCGTCCAAACTGATTTCCGAGCCTACGGTAGGTTCGGCGCAACCCGTGCACATCGTTAAGATTAGCACTATCTCCAAACGGACCAAAACGAGCTTCCACTTGAGCCTCGTCACCTAGGAATTCCATTGGATGTGTCCAAAACAATTTCCAAGCCTATGGTATGTTTGGTTCAAACCGTGCATCTATCTTGCATCAAGTTTAGCACCATCTCCAATCGGACCGTAACGAGCTTCCACTTGAGCTTCGTCACCTATGAGTACCATCGGGTGCGTCCATATCGATTTCTGAGGGTATGGTACGTTTGTTGCGAAACGTCCAACTATCTTGCACCGACACTAACACTGTCTCCAAATAGACTGAAACAAGATTTCACATGACTCACGTTACCTAGGAGTTCCATCGGATGCGTCCAAACTGATTTCCGAGCCTATGGTAGGTTCGGCGCAACCCGTGCACCTCGTCAAGATTAGCATTATCTCCAAACAGACCAAAACGAGCTTCCACTTGAGCCTCGTCACCTAGGAATTCCATTGGGTGTGTCCAAGACGATTTCCAAGCCTATGGTATGTTTGGCGCAAACCGTGCACCTATCTTGCCTCAAGTTTAGCACCATCTCCAATCGGACCGTAACAAGCTTCCACTTGAGCAGCGTCACCTAGGAGTACCATCGGGTGCATCCAAAATGATTTATGTGCCTATGGTATATTTGGTGAAGACCGTGCATTATCTTGCACCGACACTAAACCTGTCTCCAAACGGACTTAAACGAGATTCCACACGGCCCCCGACACCTAGGAGTTCCATTAGGTTCGTCCAAAATGATTCTCGAGCCTCTGGTACATTCTACGCAAACCGTGCACCTATCTTGCAGAAAGATTAGCATCATCTGCAAACGGAACGAAACGAGCTTCCACTTGAGCCTCATCGCATATGAGTACCATCAGGTGCGTCCATATCGATTTCTGAGGGTATGGTACGTTTGGTGCGAACCGTCCAACTATCTTGCACCGACACTAACACTGTCTCCAAATAGACTGAAACAAGATTTCACATGTCTCACGTTACCTAGGAGTTCCATCGGATGCATCCAAACTGATTTCCGAGCCTATGGTAGGTTCGGCGCAACCCGTGCACCTCGCCAGGATTAGCACTATCTCCAAACACACCAAAACGAGCTTCCACTTGAGCCTCGTCACCTAGGAATTCCATTGGGTGTGTCCAAAACGATTTCCAAGCCTATGGTATGTTTGGTTCAAACCGTGCACCTATCTTGCATCAAGTTTAGCACCATCTCCAATCGGACCGTAACGAGCTTCCACTTGAGCGTCGTCACCTAGGAGTACCATCAGGTGCGTCCAAATAGATTTTAGGGCGTATGGTACGATTGGTGCGAACCATCCAACTATCTTGCACCGACACTAACACTGTCTCCAAATAGACTGAAACAAGATTCCACATGACTCACGTCACCTAGGAGTTCCATCGGATGCATCGAAACTGATTTCCAAGCCTATGGTAGGCTCGGCGCAACCCGTGCACCTCGTCAAGATTAGCACTACTCCAAACAGACCAAAACGAGCTTCCACTTGAGCCTCATCACCTAGGAGTTCCATTGGGTGTGTCTAAAATGATTTCCAAGCCTATGGTATGTTTGGTGCAAACCGTGCACCTATCTTGCATCAAGTTTAGCACCATCTTCAATCAGACCGTAACGAGCTTCCACTTGATCATCGTCACCTAGGAGTACCATCGGGTGCGTCCAAATCGATTTCTGAGCCTATGGTATGTTTGGCGCAAACCATGCAATTATCTTGCACCGACACTAAACCTATCTCCAAACAGACTTACTCCAAACAGACCAAAATGAGCTTCCACTTGAGCCTTGTCACCTAGGAATACCATCGGGTGCGTCCAAATCGATTTCAGGGCGTATGGTACGATTGGTGCGAACCGTCCAACTATCCTACACCGACACCAACACTGTCTCCATATAGACTGAAACAAGATTCCACATGACTCACGTCACCTAGGAGTTTCATCGGATGCGTCGAAACTGATTTCCAAGACTATGGTAGGTTCGGCGCAACCCATGCACCTCGTCAAGATTAGCACTACTCCAAACAGATCAAAACGAGCTTCCACTTGAGCCTCGTCACCCAGGAGTTCCATTGGGTGTGTCCAAAATGATTTCCAAGCCTATGGTATGTTTGGTGCAAACCATGCACCTATCTTACATCAAGTTTAGCACCATCTCCAATCAGACCGTAACGAGCTTCCACTTGATCATCGTCACCTAGGAGTACCATCGGGTGCGTCCAAATCGATTTCTGAGCCTATGGTATGTTTGGCGCAAACCGTGCAATTATCTTGCACAGACACTAAACCTGTCTCCAAATGGACTTAAACGAGGTTCCACATGGCCCCCGACACCTAGGAGTTCCATTGGGTGCTTCCAAAATCATTTTGAGCCTCCGGTACGTTCTGCACAAACCGTGCACCTTTCTTGCAGAAAGATTAGCACCATCTCCAAACGGAACGAAACGAGCTTCAACTTGAGCCTCGTCACCTATGAGTACCATCAGGTGCGTCCATATCGATTTCTGAGGGTATGGTACGTTTGGTGCGAACCGTCTAACTATCTTGCACCGACACTAACACTGTCTCCAAATAGACTGAAACAAGATTTCACATAACTCACGTTACCTAGGAGTTCCATCGGATGCGTCCAAACTGATTTCCGAGCCTATGGTAGGTTCGGCGCAACCCGTGCACATCGTTAAGATTAGCACTATCTCCAAACAGGCCAAAACGAGCTTCCACTTGAGCCTCGTCACCTAGGAATTCCATTGGATGTGTCCAAAACGATTTCCAAGCCTATGGTATGTTTGGTTCAAACCGCGCACCAATCTTGCATCAAGTTTAGCACCATCTCCAATCGGACCGTAACAAGCTTCCACTTGAGCATCGTCACCTAGGAGTACCATCGGGTGCGTCCAAAACGATTTATGTGCCTATGGTATATTTGGTGAAGACCGTGCATTATCTTGCACCGACACTAAACCTGTCTCCAAACGGACTTAAACGAGATTCCACACGGCCCCCGACACCTAGGAGTTCCATTAGGTTCGTCCAAAATGATTCTCGAGCCTCTGGTACATTCTGCGCAAACCGTGCACCTATCTTGCAGAAAGATTAGCACCATCTCCAAACGGAACGAAACGAGCTTCCACTTGAGCCTCGTCACATATGAGTACCATCGGGTGCGTCCATATCGATTTCTGAGGGTATGGTACGTTTGGTGCGAACCGTCCAACTATCTTCCACCGACACTAACACTATCTCCAAATAGAATGAAACAAGAATTCACATGACTCACGTTACCTATGAGTTACATCAGATGCGTCCAAAGTGATTTCCGAGCCTACGGTAGGTTTGGCGCAACACGTGCACATCGTCAAGATTAGCACTACTCCAAACAGACCAAAACGAGCTTCCACTTGAGCCTCGTCAACTAGGAGTTCCATTGGGTGTGTCCAAAATGATTTCCTAGCCTATGGTATGTTTGGTGCAAACCATGCACCTATCTTAAATCAAGTTTAGCACCATCTCCAATCAGACCGTAACGAGCTTCCAAATCGATTTCTGAGCCTATGGTATGTTGGGCGCAAAGCGTGAATTATCTCCAAACGGACTTTAACGAGATTCCACATGGCCCCCGACACCTAGGAGTTCCATTGGGTGCGTCCAAAATGATTCTCGAGCCTCCGGTAGGTTCTGCGCAAACCGTGCACCTATCTTGCAGAAAGATTAGCACCATCTCCAAACGGAACGAAACGAGCTTCCACTTGAGCCTCGTCACCTATGAGTACCATCGGGTGCGTCCATATCGATTTCTGAGGGTATGGTACGTTTGGTGCGAACCGTCCAACTATCTTGCACCGACACTAACACTATCTCCAAAGAGACTGAAAGAAGATTTCACATGACTCACGTTACCTAGGAGTTCCATCGAATGCGTCCAAACTGATTTCCGAGCCCATGGTAGGTTCGGCGCAACCCGTGCACCTCGTCAAGATTAGCACTGTCTCCAAACGGACCAAAACGAGCTTCTACTTGAGCCTCGTCACCTAGGAATTCCATTGGGTGTGTCCAAGATGATTTCCAAGCCTATGGTATGTTTGGAGCAAACCGTGCACCTATCTTGCTTCAAGTTTAGCACCATCTCCAATTTGACCGTAACGAGCTTCCACTTGAGCATCGTCACCTAGGAGTACCATCGGGTGCGTCCAAAACGATTTATGTGCCTATGGTATATTTGGTGAAGACCGTGCATTATCTTGCACCGACACTAAACCTGTCTCCAAATGGACTTAAACGAGATTCCACATGGCCCCCGACACCTAGGAGTTCCATTGGGTGCGTCCAAAATGATTCTCGAGCCTCCGGTAGGTTCTGCGCAAACCGTGCACCTATCTTGCAGAAAGATTAGCACCATCTCCAAACGGAATGAAACGAGCTTCCACTTGAGCCTCGTCACCTATGAGTACCATCGGGTGCGTCCATATCGATTTCTGAGGGTATGGTACGTTTGGTGCGAACCGTCCAACTATCTTGCACTGACACTAACACTGTCTCCAAATAGACTGAAACAAGATTTCACATGACTCACGTTACCTTGGAGTTCCATCGGATGCGTCCAAACTGATTTCTAAGCCTATGGTAGGTTTGGCGCAACCCGTGCACCTCGTCAAGATTAGCACTACTCCGAACGGACCAAAACGAGCTTCCACTTGAGCCTCGTCACCTAGGAATTCCATTGGGTGTGTCCAAAACGATTTCCAAGCCTATGGTATGTTTGGTTCAAACCGTGCAACTATCTTGCATCAAGTTTAGCACCATCTCCAATCGGACCGTAACGAGCTTCCACTTGAACCTCGTCACCTAGGAGTACCATCGGGTGCGTCCAAATCGATTTCAGGGCGTATGGTACGATTGGTGCGAACCATCCAACTATCTTGCAACAACACTAACACTATCTCCAAATAGACTGAAACAAGATTCCATATGACTCACGTCACCTAGGAGTTCCATCGGATGCGTCGAAACTGATTTCCAAGCCTATGGTAGGTTCGGCGCAACCCGTGCACCTCGTCAAGATTAGCACTACTCTAAACAGACCAAAACGAGCTTCCACTTGAGCCTCGTCACCTAGGAGTTCCATTGGGTGTGTCCAAAATGATTTCCAAGCCTATGGTATGTTTGGTGCAAACCGTGCACCAATCTTGCATCAAGTTTAGCACCATCTACAATCAGACCGTAATGAGCTTCCACTTGATCATCGTCACCTAGGAGTACCATCAGGTGCGTCCAAATCGATTTCTGAGCCTATGGTATGTTGGGCGCAAAGCGTGAATTATCTCCAAACGAACTTTAACGAGATTCCACATGGCCCCCGACACCTGGAGTTCCATTGGGTGCGTCCAAAATGATTCTCGAGCCTCCGGTAGGTTCTGCGCAAACCGTGCACCTATCTTGCAGAAAGATTAGCACCATCTGCAAATGGAACGAAACGAGCTTCCACTTGAGCCTCGTCACCTATGAGTACCATCGGGTGCGTCCATATCGATTTCTGAGGGTATGGTACGTTTGGTGCGAACCGTCCAACTATCTTGCACCGACACTAACACTATCTCCAAAGAGACTGAAACAAGATTTCACATGACTCACGTTACCTAGGAGTTCCATCGAATGCGTCGAAACTGATTTCTGAGCCCATGGTAGGTTCGGCGCAACCCGTGCACCTCGTCAAGACTAGCACTGTCTCCAAACGGACCAAAACGAGCTTCTACTTGAGCCTCGTCACCTAGGAATTCCATTGGGTGTGTCCAAGATGATTTCCAAGCCTATGGTATGTTTGGAGCAAACCGTGCACCTATCTTGCATCAAGTTTAGCACCATCTCCAATTTGACCGTAAAGAGCTTCCACTTGAGCATCGTCACCTAGGAGTACCATCGGGTGCGTCCAAAACGATTTATGTGCCTATGGTATATTTGGTGAAGACCGTGCATTATCTTGCACCGACACTAAACCTGTCTCCAAATGGACTTAAACGATATTCCACATGGCCCCTGACACCTACGAGTTCCATTAGGTTCGTCCAAAATGATTCTCGAGCCTCCGGTACGTTCTATGCAAACCGTGCACCTATCTTGCAGAAAGATTAGCACCATCTCCAAACGGAACGAAACGAGCTTCAACTTGAGCCTCATCACCTATGAGTACCATCAGGTGCGTCCATATCGATTTCTGAGGGTATGGTACATTTGGTGTGAACCGTCCAACTATCTTGCACCGACACTAACACTGTCTCCAAATAGACTGAAACAAGATTTCACATGACTCATGTTACCTTGGAGTTCCATCGGATGCGTCCAAACTGATTTCTGAGCCTATGGTAGGTTTGGCGCAACCCGTGCACCTCGTCAAGATTAGCACTACTCCAAACGGACCAAAATGAGCTTCCACTTGAGCCTCGTCACCTAGGAATTCCATTGGGTGTGTCCAAAACGATTTCCAAGCCTATGGTATGTTTGGTTCAAACCGTGCACCTATCTTGCATCAAGTTTAGCACCATCTTCAATCGGACCGTAACGAGCTTCCACTTGAACCTCGTCACCTAGGAGTACCATCGGGTGCGTCCAAATCGATTTCAGGGCGTATGGTACGATTGGTGCGAACCATCCACCTATCTTGCACCAACACTAACACTGTCTCCAAATAGACTGAAACAAGATTCCACATGACTCACGTCGCCTAGGAGTTCCATCGGATGCGTCGAAACTGATTTCCAAGCCTATGGTAGGTTCGGCGCAACCCGTGCACCTCGTCAAGATTAGCACTACTCCAAACAGACCAAAACGAGCTTCCACTTGAGCCTCGTCACCTAGGAGTTCCATTGGGTGTGTCTAAAATGATTTCCAAGCCTATGGTATATTTGGTGCAAACTGTGCACCTATCTTGCATCAAGTTTTGCACCATCTCCAATCAGACCGTAATGAGCTTCCACTTGATCATCGTCACCTATGAGTACCATCGGGTGCGTCCATATCGATTTCTGAGGGTATGGTACGTTTGGTGCGAACCGTCCAACTATCTTGCACCGACACTAACACTGTCTCGAAATAGACTGAAACAAGATTTCACATGACTCACGTTACCTTGGAGTTCCATCGGATGCGTCCAAACTGATTTCTGAGCCTATGGTAGGTTTGGCGCAACCCGTGCACCTCGTCAAGATTAGCAGTCCAAACAGACCAAAACGAGCTTCCACTTGAGCCTCGTCACCTAGGAGTTCCATTGGGTGTGTCCAAAATGATTTCCAAGCCTATGGTATGTTTGGTGCAAACCGTGCACCTATCTTGCATCAAGTTTTGCACCATCTCCAATCAGACCGTAATGAGCTTCCACTTGATCATCGTCACCTAGGAGTAACATCAGGTGCGTCCAAATCGATTTCTGAGCCTATGGTTTGTTGGGCGCAAAGCGTGAATTATCTCCAAACGGACTTTAACGAGATTCCACATGGCCCCCGACACCTAGGAGTTCCATTGGGTGCGTCCAAAATGATTCTCGAGCCTCCGGTAGGTTCAGCGCAAACCGTGCACCTATCTTGCAGAAGGATTAGCACCATCTCCAAACGGAACGAAACGAGCTTCCACTTGAGCCTCGTCACCTATGAGTACCATCGGGTGCGTCCATATCGATTTCTGAGGGTATGGTACGTTTGGTGCGAACCGTCCAACTATCTTGTACCGACACTAACACTATCTCCAAAGAGACTGAAAGAAGATTTCACATGACTCACGTTACCTAGGAGTTCCATCGAATGCGTCCAAACTGATTTCCGAGCCCACGGTAGGTTCGGCGCAACCTGTGCACCTCGTCAAGATTAGCACTGTCTCCAAACGGACCAAAACGAGCTTCTACTTGAGCCTCGTCACCTAGGAATTCCATTGGGTGTGTCCAAGATGATTTCCAAGCCTATTGTATGTTTGGAGCAAACCGTGCACCTATCTTCCATCAAGTTTAGCACCATCTCCAATTTGACCGTAACGAGCTTCCACTTGAGCATCGTCACCTAGGAGTACCATCGGGTGCGTCCAAAACGATTTATGTGCCTATGGTATATTTGGTGAAGACCGTGCATTATCTTGCACCGACACTAAACCTGTCTCCAAATGGACTTAAACGAGATTCCACATGGCCCCCGACACCTAGGAGTTCCATTGGGTGCGTCCAAAATGATTCTCGAGCCTCCGGTATGTTCTGCGCAAACCGTGCACCTATCTTGCAGAAAGATTAGCACCATCTCCAAACGGAACGAAACGAGCTTCCACTTGAGCCTCGTCACCTATGAGTACCATTGGGTGCGTCCATATCGATTTCTGAGGGTATGGTACGTTTGGTGCGAACCGTCCAACTATCTTGCACCAACACTAACACTGTCTCCAAATAGACTGAAACAAGATTTCACATGACTCACGTTACCTTGGAGTTCCATCGGATGCGTCCAAACTGATTTCTGAGCCTATGGTAGGTTTGGCGCAACCCGTGCACCACGTCAAGATTAGCACTACTCCAAACGGACCAAAACGATATTCCACTTGAGCCTCGTCACCTAGGAATTCCATTGGGTGTGTCCAAAACGATTTCCAAGCCTATGGTATGTTTGGTTCAAACCGTGCACCTATCTTGCATCAAGTTTAGCACCATCTCCAATCGGACCGTAACGAGCTTCCACTTGAACCTCGTCACATAGGAGTACCATCGGGTGCGTCCAAATCGATTTCAGGGTGTATGGTACGATTGGTGCGAACCATCCAACTATCTTGCACCAACACTAACACTGTCTCCAAATAGACTGAAACAAGATTCCACATGACTCACGTCACCTAGGAGTTCCATCGGATGCGTCGAAACTGATTTCCCAGCCTATGGTAGGTTCGGCGCAACCCGTGCACCTCGTCAAGATTAGCACTACTCCAAACAGACCAAAACGAGCTTCCACTTGAGCCTCGTCACCTAGGAGTTCCATTGGGTGTGTCCAAAATGATTTCCAAGCCTATGGTATGTTTGGTGCAAACCGTGCACCTATCTTGCATCAAGTTTAGCACCATCTCCAATCAGACCGTAATGAGCTTCCACTTGATCATCATCACCTAGGAGTACCATCAGGTGCGTCCAAATCGATTTCTGAGCCTATGGTTTGTTGGGCGCAAAGCGTGAATTATCTCCAAACGGACTTTAACGAGATTCCACATGGCCCCCGACACCTAGGAGTTCCATTGGGTGCGTCCAAAATGATTCTCGAGCCTCCGGTAGGTTCTGCGCAAACCGTGCACCTATCTTGCAGAAAGATTAGCACCATCTCCAAACGGAATGAAACGAGCTTCCACTTGAGCCTCGTCACCTATGAGTACCATCGGGTGCGTCCATATCGATTTCTGAGGGTATGGTACGTTTGGTGCGAACCGTCCAACTATCTTGCACCGACACTAACACTATCTCCAAAGAGACTGAAAGAAGATTTCACATGACTCACGTTACCTAGGAGTTCCATCGAATGCGTCCAAACTGATTTCCGAGCCCATGGTAGGTTCGGCGCAACCCGTGCACCTCGTCAAGACTAGCACTATCTCCAAACGGACCAAAACGAGCTTCTACTTGAGCCTCGTCACCTAGGAATTCCATTGGGTGTGTCCAAGATGATTTCCAATCCTATGGTATGTTTGGAGCAAACCGTGCACCTATCTTGCATCAAGTTTAGCACCGTCTCCAATTTGACCGTAACGAGCTTCCATTTGAGCATCGTCACCTAGGAGTACCATCGGGTGCGTCCAAAACGATTTATGTGCTTATGGTATATTTGGTGAAGACCATGCATTATCTTGCACCGACACTAAACCTGTCTCCAAATGGACTTAAACGAGATTCCACATGGCCCCTGACACCTACGAGTTCCATTAGGATCGTCCAAAATGATTCTCGAGCCTCCGGTACGTTCTACGCAAGCCGTGCACCTATCTTGCAGAAAGATTAGCACCATCTCCAAACGGAACGAAACGAGCTTCAACTTGAGCCTCATCACCTATGAGTACCATCAGGTGCGTCCATATCGATTTTCTGAGGGTATGGTACATTTGGTGCGAACCGTCCAACTATCTTGCACCGACACTAATACTGTCTCCAAATAGACTGAAACAAGATTTCACATGACTCACGTTACCTTGGAGTTCCATCGGATGCGTCCAAACTGATTTCTGAGCCTATGGTAGGTTTTGCGCAACTCGTGCAGCTCGTCAAGATTAGCACTACTCCAAACGGACCAAAACGAGCTTCCACTAGCCTCGTCACCTAGGAATTCCATTGGGTGTGTCCAAAACGATTTCCAAGCCTATGGTACGTTTGGTTCAAACCGTGCACCTATCTTGCATCAAGTTTAGCACCATCTCCAATCGGACCGTAACGAGCTTCCACTTGAACCTTGTCACCTAGGAGTACCATCGGGTGCATCCAAATCCATTTCAGGGCGTATGGTACGATTGGTGCGAACCGTCCAACTATCTCCAAACGGACTTAAAACGAGGTTCCACATGGCCCCCGACACCTAGGAGTTCCATTGGCTGTTTCCAAAATGATTCTCGAGCCTCCGGTACGTTCTGCGCAAACCGTGCATCTATCATGCCAAAAGATTTGCACCATCTCCAAACGGAACGAAACGAGCTTCCACTTGAGCCTCGTCACCTATGAGTACCATCGGGTGCGTCCATATCGATTTCTGAGGGTATGGTACGTTTGTTGCGAACCGTCCAAATATCTTGCACCGACATTAACACTGTCTCCAAATAGACTGAAACAAGATTTCACATGACTCACGTTACCTAGGAGTTCCATCGGATGCGTCAAAACTGATTTCGAAGCCTATGGTAGGTTCAGCGCAACCCGTGCACCTCATCAAGATTAGCACTATCTCCAAACAGACCAAAACGAGCTTCCACTTGAGCCTCGTCACCTAGGAATTCCATTGGGTGTGTCCAAAACGATTTCCAAGCCTATGGTATGTTCGGTTCAAACCGTGCACCTATCTTGCATCAAGTTTAGCAACATCTCCAATCGGACCGTAACGAGCTTCCACTTGAGCCTCGTCACCTAGGAGTACCATCGGGTGCGTCCAAATCGATTTCAGGGCGTATGGTACGATTGGTGCGAACCGTCCAACTATCTTACACCGATACTAACACTGTCTCCAAATAGACTAAAACAAGATTCCACATGACTCACGTTACCTTGGAGTTCCATCGGATGCGTCGAAAATTATTTCGAAACCTATGGTAGGTTCGCGCAACCCGTGCTCCTCGTCAAGATTAGCACTACTCCAAACAGACCAAAACGAGCTTCCACTTGAGACTCGTCACCTAGGAGTTCCATTGGGTGTGTCCAAGATGATTTCCAAGCCTATGGTATGTTTGGTGCAAACCGTGCACCAATCTTGCATCAAGTTTAGCACCATCTCCAATCAGACCGTAACGAGCTTCACTTGATCATCGTCACCTAGGAGTACCATCGGGTGCGTCCAAATCGATTTCTGAGCCTATCGTATGTTTGGCGCAAACCGTGCAATTATCTTGCACCGACACTAAACCTATCTCCAAACGGACTTAAACGAGGTTCCACATGGCCCCCGACACCTAGGAGTTCCATTGGCTGTTTCCAAAATGATTCTCGAGCCTCCGGTACGTTCTGCGCAAACCGTGCATCTATCATGCCAAAAGATTTGCACCATCTCCAAACGGAACGAAACGAGCTTCCACTTGAGCCTCGTCACCTATGAGTACCATCGGGTGCGTCCATATCGATTTCTGAGGGTATGGTACGTTTGTTGCGAACCATCTAACTATCTTGCACCAACATTAACACTGTCTCCAAATAGACTGAAACAAGATTTCACATGACTCACGTTACCTAGGAGTTCCATCGGATGCGTCGAAATTGATTTCGAAGCCTATGGTAGGTTCGCGCAACCCGTGGTCCTCGTCAAGATTAGCACTACTCCAAACAGACCAAAACGAGCTTCCACTTGAGACTCGTCACCTAGGAGTTCCATTGGGTGTGTCCAAGATGATTTCCAAGCCTATGGTATGTTTGGTGCAAACCGTGCACCAATCTTGCATCAAGTTTAGCACCATCTCCAATCAGACCATAACGAGCTTCCACTTGATCATCGTCACCTAGGAGTATCATCGGGTGCGTCCAAATTGATTTCTGAGCCTATGGTATGTTTGGCGTAAACCGTGCAATTATCTTGCACCGACACTAAACCTATCTCCAAACAGATCTACTCCAAATAGACCAAAACGAGCTTCCACTTGAGCCTCGTCACCTAGGAGTACCATCGGGTGCGTCCAAATCGATTTCAGGGCGTATGGTACGATTGGTGCGAACCGTCCAACTATCCTGCGCCGACACTAACACTGTCTCCAAATAGACTGAAACAAGATTCCACATGACTCACGTCACCTAGGAATTCCATCGGATGCGTCGAAACTGATTTTCGAGACTATGGTTGGTTTGGCGCAACCCGTGCACCTCGTCAAGATTAGCACTACTCCAAACAGACCAAAACGAGCTTCCACTTGAGCCTCGTCACCTAGGAGTTCCATTGGGTGTGTCCAAAATGATTTCCAAGCCTATGGTATGTTTGGTGCAAACCGTGGACCTATCTTACATGAAGTTTAGCACCATCTCCAATCAGACCGTAACTAGCTTCCACTTGATCATCGTCACCTAGGAGTACCATCGGGTGCGTCCAAATCGATTTCTGAGCCTATGGAATGTTTGGCACAAACCGTGCAATTATCTTGCACTGACACTAAACCTATCTCCTAACGGACTTAAACGAGGTTCCACATGGCCCCCGACACCTAGGAGTTCCATTAGGTGCGTCCAAAATGCTTCTCGAGCCTCTGGTACGTTCTACGCAAACCATGTACCTATCTTGCAGAAAGATTAGCACCATCTCCAACCAGAACGAAACGAGCTTCCACTTGAGGCTCATCACCTATGAGTACCATCGGGTGCGTCCATATCGATTTCTAAGGGTATGGTACGTTTGGTGCGAACCGTCCAACTATCTTGCACCGACACTAACACTGTCTCGAAATAGACTGAAACAAGATTTCACACGACTCATGTTACCTAGGGGTTCCATCGGATGCGTCCAAACTGATTTCCGAGCCCATGGTAAGTACGGCGCAACCCGTGCACCTCGTCAAGATTAGCACTATCTCCAAACGGACCAAAACGAGCTACCACTTGAGCCTCGTCACCTAGGAATTTCATTGGGTGCGTCCAAGACGATTTCCAAGCCTACGGTATGTTTGGCGCAAACCGTGTACCTATCTTGCAGAAAGATTAGCACCATCTCCAAATGGAACGAAACGAGCTTCCACTTGAGCCTTGTCACCTATGAGTACCATTGGGTGCGTCCATATCGATTTCTAAGGGTATGGTACGTTTGGTGCGAACCGTCCAACTATCTTGCACCGAGACTAACACTGTCTCCAAATAGACTGAAACAAGATTTCACATGACTCACGTTACCTAGGAGCTCCATCGGATGCGTCCAAACTGATTTCCGAGCCCATGGTAGGTACGGCGCAACCCGTGCACCTCGTCAAGATTAGCACTACTCCAAACAGACCAAAACGAGCTTCCACTTGAGCCTCGTCACCTAGGAGTTCCATTGGGTGTGTCCAAAATGAATTCCAAGCCTATGGTATGTTTGGTGCAAACCGTGCACCTATCTTACATCAAGTTTAGCACCATCTCCAATCAGACCGTAACGAGCTTCCACTTGATCATCGTCACCTAGGAGTACCTTCGTGTGCGTCCAAATCGATTTCTGAGCCTATGGTATGTTTGGCGCAAACCGTGCAATTATCTTGCACCGACACTAAACCTATCTCCAAACAGACTTAAACGAGGTTCCACATGGCCCCCGACACCTAGGAGTTCCATTGGGTGCTTCCAAAATGATTCTCGAGCCTCCGGTACGTTCTGCGCAAACCGTGCATCTATCTTGCCGAAAGATTAGCACCATCTCCGAACGGAACGAAACGAGCTTCCACTTGAGCCTCGTCACCTATGAGTACCATCGGGTGCGTCCATATCGATTTCTGAGGGTATGGTACGTTTGTTGCGAACCGTCCAACTATCTTGCACCGACACTAACATTGTCTCCAAATACACTGAAACAAGATTTCACATGACTCACGTTACCTAGGAGTTCCATCGGATGCATCCAAACTGATTTCCGAGCCTATGGTAGGTTCGGCGCAACCCGTGCACCTCGTCAAGATTAGCACTATCTCCAAATAGACCAAAACGAGCTTCCACTTGAGCCTCGTCACCTAGGAATTCCATTGGGTGTGTCTAATATGATTTACAAGCCTATAGTATGTTTGGTTCAAACCGTGCACCTATCTTGCATCAAGTTTAGCACCATCTCCAATCGGACCGTAACGAGCTTCCACTTGAGCCTCGTCACCTAGGAGTACCATCGGGTGCGTCCAAATCGATTTCAGGGCATATGGTACGATTGGTGCGAACCGTCCAACTATCTTGCACGGACACTAACACTGTCTTCAAATAGACTGAAACAAGATTCCACATGACTCACGTCACCTAGGAGTTCCATCAGATGCGTCGAAACTGATTTCCAAGCCTATGGTAGGTTCGGCGCAACCCGTGCACCTCGTCAAGATTAGCACTACTCCAAACAGAGCAAAACGAGCTTCCACTTGAGCCTCGTCACCTAGGAGTTCCATTGGGTGTGTCTAAAATGATTTCCAAGCCTATGGTATATGTTTGGTGCAAACCGTGCACCTATCTTGCATCAAGTTTAGCACCATCTCCAATCAGACCGTAACAAGCTTCCACTTGATCATCGTCACCTTGGAGTACCTTCGGGTGCGTCCAAATCGATTTCTGAGCCTATGGTATGTTTGGCGCAAACCGTGCAATTATCTTGCACCGACACTAAACCTATCTCCAAACAGACTTACTCCAAACAGACCAAAACGAGCTTCCACTTGAGCCTCGTCACCTAGGAGTACCATCGGGTGCATCCAAATCGATTTCAGGGCGTATGGTACGATTGGTGTGAACCGTCCAACTATCCTGCACCGACACTAACACTGTCTCCAAATAGACTGAAACAAGATTCCACATGACTCACATCACCTAGGAGTTCCATCGGATGCGTCGAAACTGATTTCCGAGACTATGGTAGGTTCGGCGCAACCCGTGCACCTCGTCAAGATTATCGTCACCTAGGAGTTCCATTGGGTGTCCAAAATGATTTCCAAGCCTATGGTATGTTTGGTGCAAACCGTGCACCTATCTTACATCAAGTTTAGCACCATCTCCAATCAGACCGTAATGAGCTTCCACTTGATAATCGTCACCTAGGACTACCATCGATTGCGTCCAAATCGATTTCTGAGCCTATGGTATGTTTGGCACAAACCGTGCAATTATCTTGCACAGACACTAAATCTATCTCCAAACGGACTTAAACGAGTTTCCACATGGCCCCCGACACCTAGGAGTTCCATTGGGTGCTTCCAAAATCATTCTCGAGCCTCTGGTACGTTCTACGCAAACCGTGCACCTATCTTGCCGAAAGATTAGCACCATCTCCAAAACGAGCTTCCACTTGAGCCTCGTCAATTAGGAGTTCCATTGGGTGTGTCCAAAATGATTTCCAAGCCTATGGTATGTTTGGTGCAAACCGTGCACCTATCTTAAATCAAGTTTAGCACCATCTCCAATCAGACCGTAACGAGCTTCCACTTGATCATCGTCACCTAGGAGTACCATCGTGTGCGTCCAAATCGATTTCTAAGCCTATGGTATGTTGGGCGCAAAGCGTGCAATTGTCTTGCACCGACACTAAACCTATCTCCAAACGGACTTAAACGAGATTTCACTTGAGCCACGTCACCTATGAGTACCATCGGGTGCGTCCATATCGATTTCTGAGGGTATGGTATGTTTGGTGCGAACCGTCCAACTATCTTGCACCGACACTAACACTATCTCCAAAGTGACTGAAAGAAGATTTCACAAGACTCATGTTATCTAGGAGTTCCATCGGATGCGTCCAAACTGATTTCCGACACAATGGTAGGTTCGGCGCAACCCGTGCACCTCGTCAAGATTAGCACTATCTCCAAACGGACCAAAATGAGCTTCCACTCGAGCCTCGTCACCTAGGAATTCCATTGGGTGTGTCCAAGACGATTTCCAAGCCTATGGTATGTTTGGCGCAAACCGTGCACCTATCTTGCATCAAGTTTAGAACCATCTCCAATCGGACCGTAACGAGCTTCCACTTGAGCATCGTCACCTAGGAGTACCATCGGGTGCTCCAAAACGATTTATGTGCCTATGGTATATTTGGTGAAGACCGTGCATTATCTTGCACTGACACTAAACCTGTCTCCAAATGGACTTAAACGAGATTCCACATGGCCCCTGACACCTAGGAGTTCCATTAGGTTCGTCCAAAATGATTCTCGAGTCTCCGGTATGTTCTGCGGAAACCGTGCACCTATATTGCAGAAAGATTAGCACCATCTCCAAACGGAACGAAACGAGCTTCCACTTGAGCCTCATCACCTATGAGTACCATCAGGTGCGTCCATATCGATTTCTGAGGGTATGGTACGTTTGGTGCGAACCGTCCAACTATCTTCCACCGACACTAACACTGTCTCCAAATAGACTGAAACAAGATTTCACATGACTCACGTTACCTAGGAGGTCCATCGGATGCGTCCAAACTGATTTCCGAGCCTATGGTAGGTTCGGCGCAACCCGTGCACCTCGTCAAGATTAGCACTATCTCCAAACAGACCAAAACAAGCTTCCACTTGAGCCTCGTCACCTAGGAATTCCATTGGGTGTGTCCAAAACGATTTCCATGCCTATGGTATGTTTGGTTCAAACCGTGCACCTATCTTGCATCAAGTTTAGCACCATCTCCAATCGGACCGTAACGAGCTTCCACTAGAGCCTCATCACCTAGGAGTACCATCGGGTGCTTCTAAATCGATTTCAGGGCATATGGTACGATTGGTGCGAACCGTCCAACTATCTTGCACCGACACTAACACTGTCTCCAAATAGTCTGAAACAAGATTCCATATGACTCATGTCACCTAGGAGTTCCATCGGATGCGTCGAAACTGATTTCCAAGCCTATGGTAGGTTCGGCGCAACCCGTGCACCTCGTAAAGATTAGCACTACTCCAAACAGACCAAAATGAGCTTCCACTTGAGCCTCGTCACCTAGGAGTTCCATTGGGTGTGTCCAAAATGATTTCCAAGCCTATGGTATGTTTGGTGCAAACCGTGCACCTATCTTGCATCAAGTTTAGCACCATCTCCAATCAGACCGTAACGAGCTTCCACTTAATCATCGTCACCTAGGAATACCATTGGGTGCGTCCAAATCGATTTCTGAGCCTATGGTATGTTTGGCGCAAACCGTGCAATTATCTTGCATCGACACTAAAACTATCTCCAAACACACTAACTCCAAATAGACCAAAACGAGCTTCCACTTGAGCCTCATCACCTAGGAGTACCATCGGGTGCGTCCAAATCGATTTTAGGGCGTATGGTACGATTGGTGCGAACCGTCCAACTATCCTGCACCGACACTAACACTGTCTCCAAATAGACTGAAACAAGATTCCACATGACTCACGTCACCTAGGAGTTCCATCGGATGCGTCGAAACTGATTTCCGAGACTATGGTAGGTTCGGCGCAACCCGTGCACCTCGTCAAGATTAGCACTACTCCAAACAGACCAAAACGAGCTTCCACTTGAGCCTCGTCACCTAGGAGTTCCATTGGGTGTGTCCAAAATGAATTCCAAGCCTATGGTATGTTTGGTGCAAACCGTGCACCTATCTTTGGGTGCTTCCAAAATGATTCTCGAGCCTCCGGTATGTTCTGCGCAAACCGTGCATCTATCTTGCCGAAAGATTACCACCATCTCCGAACGGAACGAAACGAGCTTCCACTTGAGCCTCGTCACCTATGAGTACCATCGGGTGCGTCCATATCGATTTCTGAGGGTATGGTACGTTTGTTGCGAACCATCCAACTATCTTGCACCGACACTAACATTGTCTCCAAATGCACTGAAACAAGATTTCACATGACTCACGTTACCTAGGAGTTCCATGGGATGCATCCAAACTGATTTCCGAGCCTATGGTAGGTTCGGCGCAACCCGTGCACCTCGTCAAGATTAGCACTATCTCCAAACAGACCAAAACGAGCTTCCACTTGAGCCTCGTCACCTAGAAATTCCATTGGGTGTGTCCAAGACGATTTCCAAGCCTATGGTATGTTTGGCGCAAACCGTGCACCTATCTTGCATCATGTTTAGAACCATCTCCAATCGGACCGTAACGAGCTTCCACTTGAGCATCGTCACCTAGGAGTACCATCGGGTGCGTCCAAAACGATTTATGTGCCTATGGTGTATTTGGTGAAGACCGTGCATTATCTTGCACTGACACTAAACCTGTCTCCAAATGGACTTAAACGAGATTCCACATGGCCCCTGACACCTAGGAGTTCCATTAGGTTCGTCTAAAATGATTCTCGAGTCTCCTGTATGTTCTGCGCAAACCGTGCACCTATCTTGCAGAAAGATTAGCACCATATCCAAACGGAACGAAACGAGCTTCCACTTGAGCCTCATCACCTATGAGTACCATCAGGTGCGTCCATATCGATTTCTGAGGGTATGGTACGTTTGGTGCGAACCGTCCAACTATCTTCCACCGACACTAACACTGTCTCCAAATAGACTGAAACAAGATTTCACATGACTCACGTTACCTAGGAGGTCCATCGGATGCGTCCAAACTGATTTCCGAGCCTATGGTAGGTTCGGCGCAACCCGTGCACCTCGTCAGGATTAGCACTATCTCCAAACATACCAAAACAAGCTTCGACTTGAGCCTCGTCACCTAGGAATTCCATTGGGTGTGTCCAAAATGATTTCCAAGCCTATGGTATGTTTGGTTCAAACCGTGCACCTATCTTGAATCAAGTTTAGCACCATCTCCAATCGGACCGTAACGAGCTTCCACTTGAGCCTCTTCACCTAGGAGTACCATCGGGTGCGTCTAAATCGATTTCAGGGCGTATGGTACGATTGGTGCGAACCGTCCAACTATCTTGCACCGACACTAACACTGTCTCCAAATAGTCTGAAACAAGATTCCATATGACTCATGTCACCTAGGAGTTCCATCGGATGCGTCGAAACTGATTTCCAAGCCTATGGTAGGTTCGGCGCAACCCGTGCACCTCGTAAAGATTAGCACTACTCCAAACAGACCAAAATGAGCTTCCACTTGAGCCTCGTCACCTAGGAGTTCCATTGGGTGTGTCCAAAATGATTTCCAAGTCTATGGTATGTTTGGTGCAAACCGTGCACCTATCTTGCATCAAGTTTAGCACCATCTCCAATCAGACCGTAACGAGCTTCCACTTGATCATCGTCACCTAGGAATACCATTGGGTGCGTCCAAATCGATTTCTGAGCCTATAGTATGTTTGGCGCAAACCGTGCAATTATCTTGCATCGACACTAAACCTATCTCCAAACAGACTTACTCCAAATAGACCAAAACGAGCTTCCACTTGAGCCTCGTCACCTAGGAGTACCATCGGGTGCGTCCAAATCGATTTTAGGGCGTATGGTATGATTGGTGCGAACCGTCCAACTATCCTGCACCGACACTAACACTGTCTCCAAATACACTGAAACAAGATTCCACATGACTCACGTCACCTAGGAGTTCCATCGGATGCGTCGAAACTGATTTCCGAGACTATGGTAGGTTCGGCGCAACCCGTGCACCTCGTCAAGATTAGCACTACTCCAAACAGACCAAAACGAGCTTCCACTTGAGCCTCGTCACCTAGGAGTTCCATTGGGTGTGTCCAAAATGAATTCGAAGCCTATGGTATGTTTGGTGCAAACCGTGCACCTATCTTACATCAAGTTTAGCACCATCTCCAATCAGACCGTAACGAGCTTCCACGTGAACATCGTCACCTAGGAGTACCTTCATGTGCGTCCAAATCGATTTCTGAGCCTATGGTATGTTTGGCGCAAACCGTGCAATTATCTTGCTCCGACACTAAACATATCTCCAAACAGACTTAAACGAGGTTCCACATGGCCCCCGACACCTAGGAGTTCCATTGGGTGCTTCCAAAATGATTCTCGAGCCTTCGGTACGTTCTGCGCAAACCGTGCATCTATCTTGCCGAAAGATTAGCACCATCTCCGAACGGAACGAAACGAGCTTCCACTTGAGCCTCGTCACCTATGAGTACCATCGGGTGCATCCATATCGATTTCTAAGGGTATGGTACGTTTGTTGCGAACCATCCAACTATCTTGCACCGACACTAACATTGTCTCCAAATACACTGAAACAAGATTTCACATGACTCACGTTACCTAGGAGTTCCATCGGATGCATCCAAACTGATTTCCGAGCCTATGGTAGGTTCAGCGCAACCCGTGCACCTCGTCAAGATTAGCACTATCTCCAAACAGACCAAAACGAGCTTCCACTTGAGCCTCGTCACCTAGGAGTTCCATTGGGTGTGTCTAAAACGATTTCCAAGCCTATGGTACGTTTGGTGCAAACCATGCACCTATCTTGCATCAAGTTTAGCACCATCTCCAATCAGACCGTAACGAGCTTCCACTTGATCATCGTCACCTAGGAGTACCATCGGGTGCGTCCAAATCGATTTCTGAGCCTATGGTATGTTTGGCGCAAACCGTGCAATTATCTTGCACCGACACTAAACCTATCTCCAAACAGACTTACTCCAAACAGACCAAAACGAGCTTCCACTTGAGCCTCGTCACCTAGGAGTACCATCGGGTGCATCCAAATCGATTTCAGGGCATATGGTACGATTGGTACGAACCATCCAACTATCCTGCACCAACACTAACACTGTCTCCAAATAGACTGAAACAAGATTCCACATGACTCACATCACCTAGGAGTTCCATCGGATGCGTCGAAACTGATTTCCGAGACTATGTTAGGTTCGGCGCAACCCGTGCACCTCGTCAAGATTAGCACTACTCCAATCAAGTTTAGCACCATCTCCAATCAGACCGTAACGAGCTTCCACTTGATCATCGTCACCTAGGAGTACCATCGATTGCGTCCAATTCGATTTCTGAGCCTATGGTATGTTTGGCACAAACCGTGCAATTATCTTGCACAGACACTAAACCTATCTCCAAATGGACTTAAACGAGGTTCCACATGGCCCCCGACACCTAGGAGTTCCATTGGGTGCTTCCAAAATCATTCTCGAGCCTCCGGTACGTTCTGCGCAAACCGTGCACCTATCTTGCCGAAAGATTAGCACCATCTCCAAAACGAGCTTCCACTTGAGCCTCGTCAACTAGGAGTTCCATTGGGTGTGTCCAAAATGATTTCCATGCCTATGGTATGTTTGGTGCAAACCGTGCACCTATCTTAAATCAAGTTTTGCACCATCTCCAATCAGACCATAACGAGCTTCCACTTGATCATCGTCACCTAGGAGTACCATCGTGTGCGTCCAAATCGATTTCTGAGCCTAAGGTATGTTGGGCGCAAAGCGTGCAATTGTCTTGCACCGACACTAAACCTATCTCCAAACGGACTTAAACTAGATTCCACTTGAGCCTCGTCACCTATGAGTACCATCGGGTGCGTCCATATCGATTTCTGAGGGTATGGTATGTTTGGTGCGAACCGTCCAACTATCTTGCACCGACACTAACACTATCTCCAAAGAGACTGAAAGAAGATTTCACATGACTCATGTTACCTAGGAGTTCCATCGGATGCGTCCAAACTGATTTCTGAGACATTGGTAGGTTCGGCGCAACCCGTGCACCTCGTCAAGATTAGCACTATCTCCAAACAGACCAAAACGAGCTTCCACTTGAGCCTCGTCACCTAGGAATTCCATTGGGTGTGTCCAAGATGATTTCCAAGCCTATGGTATGTTTGGCGCAAACCGTGCACCTATATTGCATCAAGTTTAGAACCATCTCCAATCGGACCGTAACGAGCTTCCACTTGAGCATCGTCACCTAGGAGTACCATCGGGTGCGTCCAAAACGATTTATGTGCCTATGGTATATTTGGTGAAGACCGTGCATTATCTTGCACTGACACTAAACCTGTCTCCAAATGGACTTAAACGAGATTCCACATGGCCCCTGACACCTAGGAGTTCCATTAGGTTCGTCCAAAATGATTCTCGAGTCTCCGGTATGTTCTGCGCAAACCGTGCACCTATCTTGCAGAAAGATTAGCACCATCTCCAAACGGAACGAAACGAGCTTCCACTTGAGCCTCATCACCTATGAGTACCATCAGGTGCGTCCATATCGATTTCTGAGGGTATGGTACGTTTGGTGCGAACCGTCCAACTATCTTCCACCGACACTAACACTGTCTCCAAATAGACTGAAACAAGATTTCACATGACTCACGTTACCTAGGAGGTCCATCGGATGCGTCCAAACTGATTTCCGAGCCTATGGTAGGTTCGGCGCAACCCGTGCACCTCGTCAAGATTAGCACTATCTCCAAACAGACCAAAACAAGCTTCCACATGAGCCTCGTCACCTAGGAATTCCATTGGGTGTGTCCAAAACGATTTCCAAGCCTATGGTATGTTTGGTTCAAACCGTGTACCTATCTTGCATCAAGTTTAGCACCATCTCCAATTGGACCGTAACGAGCTTCCACTTGAGCCTCATCACCTAGGAGTACCATCGGGTGCGTCTAAATCGATTTCAGGGCGTATGGTACGATTGGTGCGAACCGTCCAACTATCTTGCACCGACACTAACATTGTCTCCAAATAGTCTGAAACAAGATTCCATATGACTCATGTCACCTAGGAGTTCCATAGGATGCGTCGAAACTGATTTCCAAGCCTATGGTAGGTTCGGCGCAACCCGTGCACCTCGTAAAGATTAGCACTACTCCAAACAGACCAAAACGAGCTTCCACTTGAGCCTCTTCACCTAGGAGTTCCATTGGGTGTGTCCAAAATGATTTCCAAGCCTATGGTATGTTTGGTGCAAACCGTGCACCTATCTTGCATCAAGTTTAGCACCATCTCAAATCAGACCGTAACGAGCTTCCACTTGATCATCGTCACCTAGGAATACTATTGGGTGCGTCCAAATCGATTTCTGAGCCTATGGTATGTTTGGCGCAAACCGTGCAATTATCTTGCATCGACACTAAACCTATCTCCAAACAGACTTACTCCAAATAGACCAAAACGAGCTTCCACTTGAGCCCCGTCACCAAGGAGTACCAGCGGGTACGTCCAAATCGATTTTTGGGCGTATCGTACGATTGGTGCGAACCGTCCAACTATCCTGCACCGACACTAACACTGTCTCCAAATAGACTGAAACAAGATTCCACATGACTCACGTCACCTAGGAGTTCCATCGGATGCGTCGAAACTGATTTCCGAGACTATGGTAGGTTCGGCGCAACCCGTGCACCTCGTCAAGATTAGCACTACTCCAAACAGACCAAAACGAGCTTCCACTTGAGCCTCGTCACCTAGGAGTACCATCGGGTGCGTCCAAAACGATTTATGTGCCTATGGTATATTTGGTGAAGACCGTGCATTATCTTGCACTGACACTAAACCTGTCTCCAAATGGACTTAAACGAGATTCCACATGGCCCCTGACACCTAGGAGTTCCATTAGGTTCGTCCAAAATGATTCTCGAGTCGCCGGTAGGTTCTGCGCAAACCGTGCACCTATCTTGCAGAAAGATTAGCACCATCTCCAAACGGAAGGAAACGAGCTTCCACTTGAGCCTCATCACCTATGAGTACCATCAGGTGCGTCCATATCGATTTCTGAGGGTATGGTACGTTTGGTGCGAACCGTCCAACTATCTTCCACCGACACTAACACTGTCTCCAAATAGACTGAAACAAGATTTCACATGACTCACGTTACCTAGGAGGTCCATCGGATGCGTCCAAACTGATTTCCGAGCCTATGGTAGGTTCGGCGCAACCCGTGCACCTCGTCAAGATTAGCACTATCTCCAAACAGACCAAAACAAGCTTCCACATGAGCCTCGTCACCTAGGAATTCCATTGGGTGTGTCCAAAACGATTTCCAAGCCTATGGTATGTTTGGTTCAAACCGTGTACCTATCTTGCATCAAGTTTAGCACCATCTCCAATTGGACCGTAACGAGCTTCCACTTGAGCCTCATCACCTAGGAGTACCATCGGGTGCGTCTAAATCGATTTCAGGGCGTATGGTACGATTGGTGCGAACCGTCCAACTATCTTGCACCGACACTAACACTGTCTCCAAATAGTCTGAAACAAGATTCCATATGACTCATGTCACCTAGGAGTTCCATAGGATGCGTCGAAACTGATTTCCAAGCCTATGGTAGGTTCGGCGCAACCCGTGCACCTCGTAAAGATTAGCACTACTCCAAACAGACCAAAACGAGCTTCCACTTGAGCCTCTTCACCTAGGAGTTCCATTGGGTGTGTCCAAAATGATTTCCAAGCCTATGGTATGTTTGGTGCAAACCGTGCACCTATCTTGCATCAGGTTTAGCACCATCTCAAATCAGACCGTAACGAGCTTCCACTTGATCATCGTCACCTAAGAATACTATTGGGTGCGTCCAAATCGATTTCTGAGCCTATGGTATGTTTGGCGCAAACTGTGCAATTATCTTGCATCGACACTAAACCTATCTCCAAACAGACTTACTCCAAATAGACCAAAACGAGCTTCCACTTGAGCCCCGTCACCAAGGAGTACCATCGGGTACGTCCAAATCGATTTTTGGGCGTATCGTACGATTGGTGCGAACCGTCCAACTATCCTGCACCGACACTAACACTGTCTCCAAATAGACTGAAACAAGATTCCACATGACTCACGTCACCTAGGAGTTCCATCGGATGCGTCGAAACTGATTTCCGAGACTATGGTAGGTTCGGCGCAACCCGTGCACCTCGTCAAGATTAGCACTACTCCAAACAGACCAAAACGAGCTTCCACTTGAGCCTCGTCACCTAGGAGTTCCATTGGGTGTGTCAAAAATGAATTCCAAGCCTATGGTATGTTTGGTGCAAACCGTGCACCTATCTTACATCAAGTTTAGCACCATCTCCAATCAGACCGTAACGAGCTTCCACTTGATCATCGTCACCTAGGAGTACCTTCGTGTGCGTCCAAATCGATTTCTGAGCCTATGGTATGTTTGGCGCAAACCGTGCAATTATCTTGCACCGACACTAAACATATCTCCAAACAGACTTAAACGAGGTTCCACATGGCCCCCGACATCTAGGAGTTCCATTGGGTGCTTCCAAAATGATTCTCGAGTCTCCGGTACGTTCTGCGCAAACCGTGCATCTATCTTGCCGAAAGATTAGCACCATCTCCGAACGGAACGAAACGAGCTTCCACTTGAGCCTCGTCACCTATGAGTACCATCGGGTGCGTCCATATCGATTTCTGAGGGTATGGTACGTTTGTTGCGAACCATCCAACTATCTTGCACCGACACTAACATTGTCTCCAAATACACTGAAACAAGATTTCACATGACTCACGTTACCTAGGAGTTCCATCGGATGCGTCCAAACTGATTTCCGAGCCTATGGTAGGTTCGGCGCAACCCGTGCACCTCGTTAAGATTAGCACTATCTCCAAACAGACCAAAACGAGCTTCCACTTGAGCCTCGTCACCTAGGAATTCCATTGAATGTGTCCAAAACTATTTCCAAGCCTATGGTATGTTTGGTTCAAACCGTGCACCTATCTTGCATCAAGTTTAGCACCATCTCCAGTCAGACCGTAACGAGCTTCCACTTGAGCCTCGTCACCTATGAGTACCATCGGGTGCGTCCATATCGATTTCCGAGGGTATGGTACGTTTGGTGCGAACCGTCCAACTATCTTGCACCGACACTAACACTGTCTCCAAATAGACTGAAACAAGATTTCACATGACTCACGTTACCTAGGAGTTCCATCGGATGTGTCGAAACTGGTTTCCGAGCCTACGGTAGGTTCGGCGCAACATGTGCACATCGTCAAGATTAGCACTACTCCAAACAAACCAAAACGAGCTTCCACTTGAGCCTCGTCAACTAGGAGTTCCATTGGGTCCAAAATGATTTCCAAGCCTATGGTATGTTTGGTGCAAACCGTGCACCTATCTTAAATCAAGTTTAGCACCATCTCCAATCAGACCGTAACAAGCTTCCACTTAATCATCGTCACCTAGGAGTACCATCGTGTGCGTCCAAATCGATTTATGAGCCTATGGTATGTTGGGCGCAAAGCGTGCAATTGTCTTGCACCAACACTAAACCTATCTCCAAACGGACTTTAACGAGATTCCACATGGACCCCGACACCTAGGAGTTCCATTGGGTGCGTCCAAAATGATTCTCGAGCCTCCAGTAGGTTCTGCGCAAACCGTGCACCTATCTTGATGAGGACATCATTGGCTCAAATATGACCATGTCAACCACTTCTATACCAAAGGTGCAACCATTCTATATGAGACTTATCATTGATGCATTTGATGAATTGGTGCTCCACCATAAAATGTGTATATTTTCATTTTCAGAATTACTTACATGGATCAAGGAAAGGTTTGATTGCATATGGAAAGCATGGAAGGTTAATGAAGTTGATTGGGGACCAAATCCAAGTATTCCCAACGTCCTCCACCTGGACACCACGTCACTTTTGGTCCAAGGAAAGAAAGAGATCAAATCCAACACGTTTTGGGGCTGGATTCGGACTCCAGGACAGCTCCAACTTGTGATGTTCACCACGGTCGCATACGGACTCGGATTGGGACGTTCTAGGACTTTTTGGAAACCTTATCAAGTCTATTTTCCAACGGATCTGGACTCATGGCTATATCTTATCCGATGCTTCCGCAATCGTCGTTTCAACGCCGGGGCCTTTTCTGCCTTTGGTGCTGTGTCACCCTATTTTGGGCTGATGGCCCATGTATCAAGTTGGGTTCATTAGGGACGTGTCTTAGGGTTGGAGAACGACCCCAACACCCTCTGGTCGTTCCCCTAGGTATTAATAAGGATTAGAGCCGCCACAAACAGGGGGTTTTGTTTTGTTGAAAGTTTAGCCATTGCTACTTCCTTGTAGACGCGTGTGTCGACTAGACCATCCGTTCTACTCGATTCAGAACCCCAACTTTGTGATTTCAGATTGGTTTTCATCTCCATATTTGCAATTGAGTTGCTTGTTCTACTTGTTCTTGCTTGTTCCTCGATTGCTTGCAGGAGTTACCCTAGTGGTTTGGTTGATCGTGTTCCACAAGATCGCGACGGCTGTTGGAGGTGGTGTATCGGTTGCTAAGGCGCAGCATCCTTGGATGGTTGTAGTCGGCCCGTGAACGTCATCTCCATCCCCAAATCGAGTTATCCACCTTCTCTCATCGAAAGATCAGGATTCACCCTAGCAGAAAGATTAGCACCATCTCCAAACGGAACGAAACGAGCTTCGACTTGAGGCTCATCACCTATGAGTACCATCGGGTGCGTCCATATCGATTTCTGAGGGTATGGTACGTATGGTGCGAACCGTCCAACTATCTTGCACTGACACTAACACTGTCTCCAAATAGACTGAAACAAGATTTCACATGACCCACGTTACCTAGGAGTTCCATCGGATGTGTCCAAACTGATTTCTGAGCCAATGGTTGGTTCGGCGCAACCCGTGCACCTCGTCAAGATAGCACTATCTCCAAACAGAAAAAAAAACGAGCTTCCACTTGAGCCTCGTCACCTAGGAATTCCATTGGGTGTGTCCAAAATGATTTCCAAGCCTATGGTATGTTTGTTCAAATCGTGCAATTATCTTAAATCAAGTTTAGCACCATCTCCAATCAGACCGTAACGAGCTTCCACTTGAGCATCGTCACCTAGGAGTACCATCGGGTGCGTCCATATCGATTTATGAGGGTATGGTACGTTTGGTGCGAACCGTCCAACTATCTTGCACCGACACTAACACTGTCTCCAAATAGACTGAAACAAGATTTCACATGACTCACGTAACCTAGGAGTTCCATCGGATGCGTCGAAACTGATTTCCGAGCCTATGGTAGGTTCGGCGCAACACGTGCACCTCGTCAAGATTAGCACTACTCCGAACAGACCAAAACGAGCTTCCACTTGAGCCTCGTCAACTAGGAGTTCCATTGGGTGCGTCCAAAATGATTTCCAAGTCTATGGTATGTTTGGTGCGAACCTTGCACCTATCTTAAATCAAGTTTAGCACCATCTCCAATCAGACCGTAATGAGCTTCCACTTGATCATCGTCACCTAGGAGTACCATGGTGTGCGTCCAAATCGATTTCTGAGCCTATGGTATGTTGGGCGCAAAGCATGCAATTATCTTGCACCGACACTAAACCTATCTCCAAACGGACTTAAACGAGATTCCACATGGCCCCCGACACCTAGGAGTTCCATTGGGTGCGTCCAAAATGATTCTCGAGCCTCCGGTACATTCTGCGCAAACCATGCACCTATCTTGCAGAAAGATTAGCACCATCTCCAAGCCGAACAAAACGAGCTTCCACTTGAGACTCGTCACCTATGAGTACCATCGGGTGCGTCCATATCGATTTCTGAGGGTATGGTACGTTTGGTGCGAACCGTCCAACTATCTTGCACCGACACTAACACTGTCTCCAAATAGACCGAAACAAGATTTCACATGACCCACGTTACCTAGGAGTTCCATCGGATGGGTCCAAACTGATTTCCGAGCCCATGGTAGGTTCGGCGCAACCCGTGCACCTCGTCAAGATTAGCAGTATCTCCAAACGGACCAAGACGAGCTTCCACTTGAGCCTCGTCACCTACGAATTCCATTGGGTGTGTCCAAGACGATTTCAAAGCCTATGGTATGTTTGGCACAAACTGTGCACCTATTTTGCATCAAGTTTAGCACCATCTCCAATCGGACCGTAACAAGCTTCCACTTGAGCATCGTCACCTAGGAGTACCATCGGGTGCGTCCAAAACGATTTATGTGCCTATGGTATATTTAGTGAAGACCGTGCAATTATCTTGCACCGACACTAAACCTGTCTCCAAACAGACTTAAACGAGATTCCACATGGCCCCCGACACCTAGTAGTTCCATTAGGTGCGTCCAAAATGATTCTCGAGCCTCCGGTACGTTCTGCGCAAACCGTGCACCTATCTTGCAGAAAGATTAGCACCATCTCCGAACGGAATGATACGAGCTTCCACTTGAGCCTCGTCACCTATGAGTACCATCGGGTGCGTCCATATCGATTTCTGAGGGTATGGTTTGTTTGGTGCAAATCGTCCAACTATCTTGCACCGACACTAACACTGTCTCCAAATAGACTGAAACAAGATTTCACATGACTCACGTGACCTAGGAGTTCCATCAGATGCGTCGAAACTGATTTCCGAGCCTATGGTAGGTTCGGCGCAACACGTGCACCTCGTCAAGATTAGCACTACTCCGAACAGACCAAAACGAGCTTCCACTTGAGCCTCGTCAACTAGGAGTTCCATTGGGTGTGTCCAAAATGATTCAAGCCCATAGTATGTTTGGTGCAAACCTTGCACCTATCTTAAATCAAGTTTAGCACCATTTGCAATCAGACCGTAATGAGCTTTCACTTGATCATCGTCACCTAGGAGTACCATCAGGTGCGTCCAAATCGATTTCTGAGCCTATGGTATGTTTGGCGCAAACCGTGCAATTATTTTTCACCGACACTAAACGTATCTCGAAACAGACTTAAACGATATTTCCACATGGCCCCCGAAACCTAGGAGTTCCATTGGGTGCGTCCAAAATGATTCTCGAGCCACCGGTACGTTCTGCGCAAACCGTGCACCTATCTTGCAGAAAGATTAGCACCATCTCCAAACGGAACGAAACGAGCTTCCACTTGAGCCTCATCACCTATGAGTACCATCGGGTGCGTCCATATCGATTTCTGAGGGTATGGTACGATTGGTGCGAACCGTCCAACTATCTTACACCGACACTAACACTGTCTCCAAATAGACTGAAACAAGATTTCATAGGACTCACGTTACCTAGGAGTTCCATCGGATGCGTCGAGACTGATTTCTGAGCTTATGGTAGGTTCGGTGCAACATGTGCACCTCGTCAAAATTAGCACTACTCCAAACAGACCAAAACGAGCTTCCACTTGAGCCTCGTCAATTAGGAGTTCCATTGGGTGTGTCCAAAATGATTTCCAAGCCTATGGTATGTTTGGTACAAACCGTGCACCTATCTCGCATCAAGTTTACCACCATCTCCAATCAGACCATAACGAGCTTCCACTCGATCATCGTCGCCTAGGAGTACCATAGGTTGCGTCCAAATTGATTTCTGAGCCTATGGTATGTTTGGCGCAAACCGTGCAATTATCTTGCACCGACACTAAACCTATCTCCAAAAAGACTTAAACGAGATTCCACGTGGCCCCCGACACCTAGGAGTTCCATTGGGTGCATCCAAAATGATTCTCGAGCCTCCGGTACGTTCTGCGCAAACCGTGCACCTATCTTGCAGAAAGATTAGCACCATCTCCAAACGGAACGAAACGAGCTTCCACTTGAGCCTCGTCACCTATGAGTACCATCGGGTGCGTCCATATCGATTTCTGAGGGTATGGTACGTTTGGTGCAAACCATCCAACTATCTTGCACCGACACTAACACTGTCTCCAAATAGACTGAAACAAGATTTCACACGACTCACATTACCTAGGGGTTCCATCGGATGCGTCCAAACTGATTTCCGAGCCCATGGTAAGTACGGCGCAACCCCTGCACCTCGTCAAGATTAGCACTATCTCCAAACGGACCAAAATGAGCTACCACTTGAGCCTCGTCACCTAGGAATTTCATTGGGTGCGTCCAAGATGATTTCCAAGCCTACGGTATGTTTGGCGCAAACCGTGCACCTATCTTGCAGAAAGATTAGCACCATCTCCAAATGGAACGAAACGAGCTTCCACTTGAGCCTTGTCACCTATGAGTACCATTGGGTGCGTCCATATCGATTTCTGAGGGTATGGTACGTTTGGTGCGAACCGTCCAACTATCTTGCACCGACACTAACACTGTCTCCGAATAGACTGAAATAAGATTTCACATGACTCACGTTACCTAGGAGCTCCATCGGATGCGTCCAAACTGATTTCCGAGCCTATGGTAAGTACGACGCAACCTGTGCACCTCATCAAGATTAGCACTATCTCCAAACAGACCAAAACGAGCTACCACTTGATCCTCGTCACCTAGGAATTCCATTGGGTGTGTCCAAAACGATTTCCAAGCCTATGGTATATTTGGTTCAAACCGTGCACCTATGTTGCATCAAGTTTAGCACCACCTCCAATCGGACCGTAACGAGCTTCCACTTGAGCCTCGTCACCTAGGAGTACCATCGGGTGCGTCCAAATCGATTTCAAGGCGTATGGTACGATTGGGGCGAACCGTCCAACTATCCTGCACCTATGAGTACCATTGGGTGCGTCCATATCGATTTTTCAGGGTATGGTACGTTTGGTGCGAACCGTCCAACTATCTTGCACCGACACTAACACTGTCTCCAAATAGACTGAAACAAGATTCCACATGACTCACGTCACCTAGGAGTTCCATCGGATGCGTCGAAACTGATTTCCGAGCCTATGGTAGGTTTGGCGCAACCCGTGCACCTCGTCAAGATTAGCACTACTACGAACAGACCAGAACGAGCTTCCACTTGAGCCTCATCACCTAGGTGATCCATTGGGTGTGTCCAAAATAATTTCCAAGCCTATGGTATGTTTGGTGCAAACCGTACACCTATCTTGCATCAAGTTTAGCACCATCTCCAATCAGACCGTAACGAGCTTCCACTTGATCATCATTACCTAGGAGTACCATCGGGTGCGTCCAAATTGATTTCTGAGCCTATGGTATGTTTGGCGCAAACCGTGCAATTATCTTGCACCGACACTAAACCTATCTCCAAATGGACTTAAACAAGGTTCCACATGGCCCGAGACACCTAGGAGTTCCATTGGGTGCGTCCAAAATGATTCTCGAGCCTCCGGTACGTTTTGTGCAAACCGTGCACCTATCTTGCAGAAAGATTAGCACCATCTCCAAATGGAACGAAACGAGCTTCCACTTGAGCCTTGTCACCTATGAGTACCATTGGGTGCGTCCATATCGATTTCTGAGGGTATGGTACGTTTGGTGCGAACCGTCCAACTATCTTACACCGACACTAACACTGTCTCCAAATAGACTGAAACAAGATTTCACACGACTCACGTGACCTAGGGGTTCCATCGGATGCGTCCAAACTGATTTCCGAGCCCATGGTAAGTACGGTGCAACCCGTGCACCTCGTCAAGGTTAGCACTATCTCCAAACGGACCAAAACGAGCTTTCACTTGAGCCTCGTCACCTAGGAATTCCATTGGGTGCGTCCAAGACGATTTCCAAGCCTACGGTATGTTTGGCGCAAACCGTGCACCTATCTTGCATCAAGTTTAGCACCATCTCCAATCAGACCGTAACAAGCTTCCTCTTGATCATCGTCACCTAGGAGTACCATCGTGTGCGTCCAAATCGATTTCTAAGCCTATGGTATGTTGGGCGCAAAGCATGCAATTATCTTGCACCGACACTAAACCTATCTCCAAACGGACTTGAACGAGATTCCAGATGGCCCCCGACACCTAGGAGTTCCATTGGGTGCGTCCAAAATGATTCTCGAGCCTCCGGTACATTCTGCGTAAACCATGCACCTATCTTGCAGAAAGATTAGCACCATCTCCAAACGGAACGAAACGAGCTTCCACTTGAGCCTCGTCACCTATGAGTACCATCGAGTGCGTCCATATCAATTTCAGAGGGTATGGTACGTTTGGTGTGAACCGTCCAACTATCTTGCACCGACACTAACACTGTCTCCAAATAGACTGAAACAAGATTTCACACGACTCACGTTACCTAGGGGTTCCATCGGATGCGTCCAAACTGATTTCCGAGCCCATGGTAAGTACGGCGCAACCCGTGCACCTCGTCAAGATTAGCACTATCTCCAAACGGACCAAAACAAGCTTTCACTTGAGCCTCGTCACCTAGGAATTCCATTGGGTGCGTCAAAGACGATTTCCAAGCCTACGTTATGTTTGGCGCAAACCGTGCACCTATCTTGCAACAAGTTTAGCACCATCTCCAATCAGATCGTAATGAGCTTCCACTTGATCATCGTCACCTAGGAGTACCATCAGGTGCGTCCAAATCGATTTCTGAGCCTATGGTATGTTTGGCGCAAACCGTGCAATTATTTTTCACCGACACTAAACGTATCTCGAAACAGACTTAAACGACATTCCACATGGCCCCCGAAACCTAGGAGTTCCATTGGGTGCGTCCAAAATGATTCTCGAGCCTCCGGTACGTTCTGCGCAAACCGTGCACCTATCTTGCAGAAAGATTAGCACCATCTCCAAACGGAACAAAACGAGCTTCCACTTGAGCCTCATCACCTATGAGTACCATCGGGTGCGTCCATATCGATTTCTGACGGTATGGTACGATTGGTGCGAACCGTCCAACTATCTTACACCGACACTAACACTGTCTCCAAATAGACTGAAACAAGATTTCATAGGACTCACGTTACCTAGGAGTTCCATCGGATGCGTCGAGACTGATTTCTGAGCTTATGGTAGGTTCGGTGCAACATGTGCACCTCGTCAAAATTAGCACTACTCCAAACAGACCAAAACGAGCTTCCACTTGAGCCTCGTCAATTAGGAGTTCCATTGGGTGTGTCCAAAATGATTTCCAAGCCTATGGTATGTTTGGTGCAAACCGTGCACCTATCTCGCATCAAGTTTAGCACCATCTCCAATCAGACCGTAACGAGCTTCCACTCGATCATCGTCACCTAGGAGTACCATCGGTTGCGTCCAAATCGATTTCTGAGCCTATGGTATGTTTGGCGCAAACCGTGCAATTATCTTGCACCAACACTAAACCTATCTCCAAAAAGACTTAAACGAGATTCCACGTGGCCCCCGACACCTAGGAGTTCCATTGGGTGCATCCAAAATGATTCTCGAGCCTCCGGTACGTTCTGCGCAAACTGTGCACCTATCTTGCAGAAAGATTAGCACCATCTCCAAACGGAACGAAACGAGCTTTCACTTGAGCCTCGTCACCTATGAGTACCATCGGGTGCGTCCATATCGATTTCTGAGGGTATGGTACGTTTGGTGCGAACCATCCAACTATCTTGCACCGACACTAACACTGTCTCCAAATAGACTGAAACAAGATTTCACACGACTCACGTTACCTAGGGGTTCCATCGGATGCGTCCAAACTGATTTCCGAGCCCATGGTAAGTACGGCGCAACCCCTGCACCTCGTCAAGATTAGCACTATCTCCAAACGGACCAAAATTAGCTACCACTTGAGCCTCGTCACCTAGGAATTTCATTGGGTGCGTCCAAGATGATTTCCAAGCCTACGGTATGTTTGGCGCAAACCGTGCACCTATCTTTCAGAAAGATTAGCACCATCTCCAAATGGAACGAAACGAGCTTCCACTTGAGCCTTGTCACCTATGAGTACCATTGGGTGCGTCCATATCGATTTCAGAGGGTATGGTACGTTTGGTGCGAACCGTCCAACTACCTTGCACCGACACTAACACTGTCTCCAAATAGACTGAAATAAGATTTCACATGACTCACGTTACCTAGGAGCTCCATCGGATGCGTCCAAACTGATTTCCGAGCCTATGGTAAGTACGACGCAACCTGTGCACCTCGTCAAGATTAGCACTATCTCCAAACAGACCAAAACGAGCTACCACTTGAGCCTCGTCACCTAGGAATTCCATTGGGTGTGTCCAAAACGATTTCCAAGCCTATGGTATATTTGGTTCAAACCGTGCACCTATGTTGCATCAGGTTTAGCACCACCTCCAATCGGACCGTAACGAGCTTCCACTTGAGCGTTGTCACCTAGGAGTACGATCGGGTGCATCCAAATCGATTTCAGGGCGTATGGTACGATTGTTGCGAACCGTCCAACTATCCTGCACCTATGAGTACCATTGGGTGCGTCCATATCAATTTTTGAGGGTATGGTACGTTCGGTGCGAACCGTCCAACTATCTTGCACCGACACTAACACTGTCTCCAAATAGACTGAAACAAGATTCCACATGACTCACGTCACCTAGGAGTTCCATCGGATGCGTCGAAACTGATTTCCGAGCCTATGGTAGGTTCGGCGCAACCCGTGCACCTCGTCAAGATTAGCACTACTCCAAACAGACCAGAACGAGCTTCCACTTGAGCCTCGTCACCTAGGAGTTCCATTGGGTGTGTCCAAAATAATTTCCAAGCCTATGGTATGTTTGGTGCAAACCGTGCACCTATCTTGCATCAAGTTTAGCACCATCTCCAATCAGACCGTAACGAGCTTCCACTTGATCATCGTCACCTAGGAGTACCATCGGGTGTGTCCAAATCGATTTCTGAGCCTATGGTATGTTTGGCGCAAACCGTGCAATTATCTTGCACCGACACTAAACCTATCTCCAAACGGACTTAAACAAGATTCCACGTGGCCCGAGACACCTAGGAGTTCCATTGGGTCCGTCCAAAATGATTCTCGAGCCTCCGGTACATTCTATGCAAACCGTGCACCTATCCTGCTGAAAGATTAGCACCATCTCCAAATGGAACGAAACGAGCTTCCACTTGAGCCTTGTCACCTATGAGTACCATTGGGTGCGTCCATATCGATTTCGGAGGGTATGGTACGTTTGGTGCGAACCGTCCAACTATCTTGCACCGGCACTAACACTGTCTCCAAATAGACTGAAACAAGATTTCACACGACTCACGTTACCTAGGGGTTCCATCGGATGCGTCCAAACTGATTTCCGAGCCCATGGTAAGTACGGTGCAACCCGTGCACCTCGTCAAGATTAGCACTATCTCCAAACGGACCAAAACGAGCTTTCACTTGAGCCTCGTCACCTAGGAATTCCATTGGGTGCGTCCAAGACGATTTCCAAGCCTACGGTATGTTTGACGCAAACCGTGCACCTATCTTGCATCAAGTTTAGCACCATCTCCAATCAGACCGTAACAAGCTTCCACTTGATCATCGTCACCTAGGAGTACCATCGTGTGCGTCCAAATCGATTTCTAAGCCTATGGTATGCTGGGCGCAAAGCATTCAATTATCTTGCACTGACACTAAACCTATCTCCAAACGACTTGAACGAGATTCCAGATGGCCCCCGACACCTAGGAGTTCCATTGGGTGCGTCCAAAATGATTCTCGAGCCTCCGGTACGTTCTGCGTAAACCATGCACCTATCTTGCAGAAAGATTAGCACCATCTCCACACGGAACGAAACGAGCTTCCACTTGAACCTCGTCACCTATGAGTACCATCGGGTGCGTCCATATCAATTTCTGAGGGTATGGTACGTTTGGTGTGAACCGTCCAACTATCTTGCACCGACACTAACACTGTCTCCAAATAGACTGAAACAAGATTTCACACGACTCACGTTACCTAGGGGTTCCATCGGATGCGTCCAAACTGATTTCCGAGCCCATGGTAAGTACGGCGCAACCCGTGCACCTCGTCAAGATTAGCACTATCTCCAAACGGACCAAAACGAGCTTTCACTTGAGCCTCGTCACCTAGGAATTCCATTGGGTGCGTCCAAGACGATTTCCAAGCCTACGGTATGTTTGGCGCAAACCGTGCACCTATCTTGCATCAAGTTTAGCACCATCTCCAATCGGATCGTAACGAGCTTCCACTTGGGCATCGTCACCTAGGAGTACCATCGGGTGCGTCCAAAACGATTTATGTGCCTATGGTATATTTGTTGAAGATCGTGCAATTATCTTGCACTGACACTAAACTTGTCTCCAAACGGACTTAAATGAGATTCCACATGGCGCCCGACAACTAGGAGTTCCATTAGGTGCGTCCAAAATGATTCTCGAGCCTCCAGTACGTTCTGCGCAAACCGTGCACCTATCTTGCAGAAAGATTAGCACCATCTCCAAACAGAACGAAACGAGCTTCCATTTGAGCCTCGTCACCTATGAGTACCATCGGGTGCGTCCATATCGATTTCTGAGGGTATGGTACGTTTGGTGCGAACCGTCCAACTATCCAGCACCTATGAGTACCATTGGGTGCGTCCATATCGATTTTTGAGGGTATGGTACGTTTGGTGTGAACCGTCCAACTATCTTGCACCGACACTAACACTGTCTCCAAATAGACTGAAACAAGATTCCACATGACTCACGTCACCTAGGAGTTCCATCGGATGCGTCGAAACTGATTTCCGAGCCTATGGTAGGTTCGGCGCAACCCGTGCACCTCGTCAAGATTAGCACTACTCCAAACAGACCAGAACGAGCTTCCACTTGAGCCTCGTCACCTAGGAGTTCCATTGGGTGTGTCCAAAATAATTTCCAAGCCTATGGTATGTTTGGTGCAAACCGTGCACCTATCTTGCATCAAGTTTAGCACCATCTCCAATCAGACCGTAACGAGCTTCCACTTGATCATCATCACCTAGGAGTACCATCGGGTGTGTCCAAATCGATTTCTGAGCCTATGGTATGTTTGGCGCAAACCGTACAATTATCTTGCACCGACACTAAACCTATCTCCAAACGGACTTAAACAAGATTCCACGTGGCCCGAGACACCTAGGAGTTCCATTGGGTGCATCCAAAATGATTCTCGAGCCTCCGGTACGTTCTGTGCAAACCGTGCACCTATCTTGCAGAAAGATTAGCACCATCTCCAAATGGAACGAAACGAGCTTCCACTTGAGCCTTGTCACCTATGAGTACCATTGGGTGCGTCCATATCGATTTCTGAGGGTATGGTACGTTTGGTGCGAACCGTCCAACTATCTTGCACCGACACTAACACTGTCTCCAAATAGACTGAAACAAGATTTCACACGACTCACGTTACCTAGGGGTTCCATCGGATGCGTCCAAACTGATTTCCAAGCCCATGGTAAGTACGGTGCAACCCGTGCAACTCGTCAAGATTAGCACTATCTCCAAACGGACCAAAACGAGCTTTCACTTGAGCCTCGTCACCTAGGAATTCCATTGTGTGCATCCAAGACGATTTCCAAGCCTACGGTATGTTTGGCGCAAACCGTGCACCTATCTTGCATCAAGTTTAGCACCATCTCCAATCAGACCGTAACAAGCTTCCACTTGATCATCGTCACCTAGGAGTACCATCGTGTGCGTCCAAATCGATTTCTAAGCCTATGGTATGTTGGGCGCAAAGCATGCAATTATCTTGCACCGACACTAAACCTATCTCCAAACGGACTTGAACGAGATTCCAGATGGCCCCCGACACCTAGGAGTTCCATTGGGTGCGTCCAAAATGATTCTCGAGCCTCCGGTACGTTCTGCGTAAACCATGCACCTATCTTGCAGAAAGATTAGCACCATCTCCAAACGGAACGAAACGAGCTTCCACTTGAGCCTCGTCACCTATGAGTACCATCGGGTGCGTCCATATCAATTTCTGAGGGTATGGTACGTTTGGTGTGAACCGTCCAACTATCTTGCACCGACACTAACACTGTCTCCAAATAGACTGAAACAAGATTTCACACGACTCACGTTACCTAGGGGTTCCATCGGATGCGTCCAAACTGATTTCTGAGCCCATGGTAAGTACGGCGCAACCCGTGCACCTCGTCAAGATTAGCACTATCTCCAAACGGACCAAAACGAGCTTTCACTTGAGCCTCGTCACCTAGGAATTCCATTGGGTGCGTCCAAGACGATTTCCAAGCCTACGGTATGTTTGGCGCAAACCGTGCACCTATCTTGCATCAAGTTTAGCACCATCTCCAATCGGATCGTAACGAGCTTCCACTTGGGCATCGTCACCTAGGAGTACCATCGGGTGCGTCCAAAATGATTTATGTGCCTATGGTATATTTGTTGAAGATCGTGCAATTATCTTGCACTGACACTAAACTTGTCTCCAAACGGACTTAAACGAGATTCCACATGGCGCCCGACAACTAGGAGTTCCATTAGGTGCGTCCAAAATGATTCTCGAGCCTCCAGTACGTTCTGCGCAAACCGTGCACCTATCTTGCAGAAAGATTAGCACCATCTCCAAACAGAACGAAACGAGCTTCCATTTGAGCCTCGTCACCTATGAGTACCATCGGGTGCGTCCATATCGATTTCTGAGGGTATGGTACGTTTGGTGCGAACCGTCCAACTATCCAGCACCTATGAGTACCATTGGGTGCGTCCATATCGATTTTTGAGGGTATGGTACGTTTGGTGTGAACCGTCCAACTATCTTGCACCGACACTAACACTGTCTCCAAATAGACTGAAACAAGATTCCACATGACTCACGTCACCTAGGAGTTCCATCGGATGCGTCGAAACTGATTTCCGAGCCTATGGTAGGTTCGGCGCAACCCGTGCACCTCGTCAAGATTAGCACTACTCCAAACAGACCAGAACGAGCTTCCACTTGAGCCTCGTCACCTAGGAGTTCCATTGGGTGTGTCCAAAATAATTTCCAAGCCTATGGTATGTTTGGTGCAAACCGTGCACCTATCTTGCATCAAGTTTAGCACCATCTCCAATCAGACCGTAACGAGCTTCCACTTGATCATCATCACCTAGGAGTACCATCGGGTGTGTCCAAATCGATTTCTGAGCCTATGGTATGTTTGGCGCAAACCGTACAATTATCTTGCACCGACACTAAACCTATCTCCAAACGGACTTAAACAAGATTCCACGTGGCCCGAGACACCTAGGAGTTCCATTGGGTGCATCCAAAATGATTCTCGAGCCTCCGGTACGTTCTGTGCAAACCGTGCACCTATCTTGCAGAAAGATTAGCACCATCTCCAAATGGAACGAAACGAGCTTCCACTTGAGCCTTGTCACCTATGAGTACCATTGGGTGCGTCCATATCGATTTCTGAGGGTATGGTACGTTTGGTGCGAACCGTCCAACTATCTTGCACCGACACTAACACTGTCTCCAAATAGACTGAAACAAGATTTCACACGACTCACGTTACCTAGGGGTTCCATCGGATGCGTCCAAACTGATTTCCAAGCCCATGGTAAGTACGGTGCAACCCGTGCAACTCGTCAAGATTAGCACTATCTCCAAACGGACCAAAACGAGCTTTCACTTGAGCCTCGTCACCTAGGAATTCCATTGTGTGCATCCAAGATGATTTCCAAGCCTACGGTATGTTTGGCGCAAACCGTGCACCTATCTTGCATCAAGTTTAGCACCATCTCCAATCAGACCGTAACAAGCTTCCACTTGATCATCGTCACCTAGGAGTACCATCGTGTGCGTCCAAATCGATTTCTAAGCCTATGGTATGTTGGGCGCAAAGCATGCAATTATCTTGCACCGACACTAAACCTATCTCCAAACGGACTTGAACGAGATTCCAGATGGCCCCCGACACCTAGGAGTTCCATTGGGTGCGTCCAAAATGATTCTCGAGCCTCCGGTACGTTCTGTGCAAACCGTGCACCTATCTTGCAGAAAGATTAGCACCATCTCCAAATGGAACGAAACGAGCTTCCACTTGAGCCTTGTCACCTATGAGTACCATTGGGTGTGTCCATATCGATTTCTGAGGGTATGGTACGTTTGGTGCGAACCGTCCAACTATCTTGCACCGACAATAACACTGTCTCCAAATAGACTGAAACAAGATTTCACACGACTCACGTTACCTAGGGGTTCCATCGGATGCGTCCAAACTGATTTCCGAGCCCATGGTAAGTACGGTGCAACCCGTGCACCTCGTCAAGATTAGCACTATCTCCAAACGGACCAAAACGAGCTTTCACTTGAGCCTCGTCACCTAGGAATTCCATTGTGTGCATCCAAGACGATTTCCAAGCCTACGGTATGTTTGGCGCAAACCGTGCACCTATCTTGCATCAAGTTTAGCACCATCTCCAATCAGACCGTAACAAGCTTCCACTTGATCATCGTCACCTAGGAGTACCATCGTGTGCGTCCAAATCGATTTCTAAGCCTATGGTATGTTGGGGCAAAGCATGCAATTATCTTGCACCGACACTAAACCTATCTCCAAACGGACTTGAACGAGATTCCAGATGGCCCCCGACACCTAGGAGTTCCATTGGGTGCGTCCAAAATGATTCTCGAGCCTCCGGTACGTTCTGCGTAAACCATGCACCTATCTTGCAGAAAGATTAGCACCATCTCCAAACGGAACGAAACGAGCTTCCACTTGAGCCTCGTCACCTATGAGTACCATCGGGTGCGTCCATATCAATTTCTGAGGGTATGGTACGTTTGGTGTGAACCGTCCAACTATCTTGCACCGACACTAACACTGTCTCCAAATAGACTGAAACAAGATTTCACACGACTCACGTTACCTAGGGGTTCCATCGGATGCGTCCAAACTGATTTCCGAGCCCATGGTAAGTACGGCGCAACCCGTGCACCTCGTCAAGATTAGCACTATCTCCAAACGGACCAAAACGAGCTTTCACTTGAGCCTCGTCACCTAGGAATTCCATTGGGTGCGTCCAAGACGATTTCCAAGCCTACGGTATGTTTGGCGCAAACCGTGCACCTATCTTGCATCAAGTTTAGCACCATCTCCAATCGGATCATAACGAGCTTCCACTTGGGCATCGTCACCTAGGAGTACCATCGGGTGCGTCCAAAACGATTTATGTGCCTATGGTATATTTGTTGAAGATCGTGCAATTATCTTGCACTGACACTAAACTTGTCTCCAAACGGACTTAAACGAGATTCCACATGGCGCCCGACAACTAGGAGTTCCATTAGGTGCGTCCAAAATGATTCTCGAGCCTCCGGTACGTTCTGCGCAAACCGTGCACCTATCTTGCAGAAAGATTAGCACCATCTCCAAATAGAACGAAACGAGCTTCCATTTGAGCCTCGTCACCTATGAGTACCATCGGGTGCGTCCATATCGATTTCTGAGGGTATGGTACGTTTGGTGCGAACCGTCCAACTATCCTGCACCTATGAGTACCATTGGGTGCGTCCATATCGATTTTTGAGGGTATGGTACGTTTGGTGCGAACCGTCCAACTATCTTGCACCGACACTAACACTGTCTCCAAATAGACTGAAACAAGATTCCACATGACTCACGTCACCTAGGAGTTCCATCGGATGCGTCGAAACTGATTTCCGAGCCTATGGTAGGTTCGGCGCAACCCGTGCACCTCGTCAAGATTAGCACTACTCCAAACAGACCAGAACGAGCTTCCACTCGAGCCTCGTCACCTAGGAGTTCCATTGGGTGTGTCCAAAATAATTTCCAAGCCTATGGTATGTTTGGTGCAAACCGTGCACCTATGTTGCATCAAGTTTAGCACCATCTCCAATCAGACCGTAACGAGCTTCCACTTGATCATCATCACCTAGGAGTACCATCGGGTGTGTCCAAATCGATTTCTGAGCCTATGGTATGTTTGGCGCAAACCGTGCAATTATCTTGCACCGACACTAAACCTATCTCCAAACGGACTTAAACAAGATTCCACGTGGCCCAAGACACCTAGGAGTTCCATTGGGTGCGTCCAAAATGATTCTCGAGCCTCCGGTACGTTCTGTGCAAACCGTGCACCTATCTTGCAGAAAGATTAGCACCATCTCCAAATGGAACGAAACGAGCTTCCACTTGAGCCTTGTCACCTATGAGTACCATTGGGTGTGTCCATATCGATTTCTGAGGGTATGGTACGTTTGGTGCGAACCGTCCAACTATCTTGCACCGACAATAACACTGTCTCCAAATAGACTGAAACAAGATTTCACACGACTCACGTTACCTAGGGGTTCCATCGGATGCGTCCAAACTGATTTCCGAGCCCATGGTAAGTACGGTGCAACCCGTGCACCTCGTCAAGATTAGCACTATCTCCAAACGGACCAAAACGAGCTTTCACTTGAGCCTCGTCACCTAGGAATTCCATTGTGTGCATCCAAGACGATTTCCAAGCCTACGGTATGTTTGGCGCAAACCGTGCACCTATCTTGCATCAAGTTTAGCACCATCTCCAATCAGACCGTAACAAGCTTCCACTTGATCATCGTCACCTAGGAGTACCATCGTGTGCGTCCAAATCGATTTCTAAGCCTATGGTATGTTGGGGCAAAGCATGCAATTATCTTGCACCGACACTAAACCTATCTCCAAACGGACTTGAACGAGATTCCAGATGGCCCCCGACACCTAGGAGTTCCATTGGGTGCGTCCAAAATGATTCTCGAGCCTCCGGTACGTTCTGCGTAAACCATGCACCTATCTTGCAGAAAGATTAGCACCATCTCCAAACGGAACGAAACGAGCTTCCACTTGAGCCTCGTCACCTATGAGTACCATCGGGTGCGTCCATATCAATTTCTGAGGGTATGGTACGTTTGGTGTGAACCGTCCAACTATCTTGCACCGACACTAACACTGTCTCCAAATAGACTGAAACAAGATTTCACACGACTCACGTTACCTAGGGGTTCCATCGGATGCGTCCAAACTGATTTCCGAGCCCATGGTAAGTACGGCGCAACCCGTGCACCTCGTCAAGATTAGCACTATCTCCAAACGGACCAAAACGAGCTTTCACTTGAGCCTCGTCACCTAGGAATTCCATTGGGTGCGTCCAAGACGATTTCCAAGCCTACGGTATGTTTGGCGCAAACCGTGCACTTATCTTGCATCAAGTTTAGCACCATCTCCAATCGGACCGTAACGAGCTTCCACTTGGGCATCGTCACCTAGGAGTACCATCGGGTGCGTCCAAAACGATTTATGTGCCTATGGTATATTTGTTGAAGACCGTGCAATTATCTTGCACTGACACTAAACTTGTCTCCAAACGGACTTAAACGAGATTCCACATGGCCCCCGACAACTAGGAGTTCCATTAGGTGCGTCCAAAATGATTCTCGAGCCTCCGGTATGTTCTGCGCAAACCGTGCACCTATCTTGCAGAAAGATTAGCACCATCTCCAAACAGAACGAAACGAGCTTCCATTTGAGCCTCGTCACCTATGAGTACCATCGGGTGCGTCCATATCGATTTCTGAGGGTATGGTACGTTTGGTGCGAACCGTCCAACTATCCTGCACCTATGAGTACCATTGGGTGCGTCCATATCGATTTTTGAGGGTATGGTACGTTTGGTGCGAACCGTCCAACTATCTTGCACCGACACTAACACTGTCTCCAAATAGACTCAAACAAGATTCCACATGACTCACGTCACCTAGGAGTTCCATCGGATGCGTCGAAACTGATTTCCGAGCCTATGGTAGGTTCGGCGCAACCCGTGCACCTCGTCAAGATTAGCACTACTCCAAACAGACCAGAACGAGCTTCCACTTGAGCATCGTCACCTAGGAGTTCCATTGGGTGTGTCCAAAATAATTTCCAAGCCTATGGTATGTTTGGTGTAAACCGTGCACCTATCTTGCATCAAGTTTAGCACCATCTCCAATCAGACCGTAACGAGCTTCCACTTGATCATCATCACCTAGGAGTACCATCGGGTGTGTCCAAATCGATTTCTGAGCCTATGGTATGTTTGGCGCAAACCGTGCAATTATCTTGCACCGACACTAAACCTATCTCCAAACGGACTTAAACAAGATTCCACATGGCCCGAGACACCTAGGAGTTCCATTGGGTGCGTCCAAAATGATTCTCGAGCCTCTAGTACGTTCTGTGCAAACCGTGCACCTATCTTGCAGAAAGATTAGCACCATCTCCAAATGGAACGAAACGAGCTTCCACTTGAGCCTTGTCACCTATGAGTACCATTGGGTGCGTCCATATCGATTTCTGAGGGTATGGTACGTTTGGTGCGAACCGTCCAACTATCTTGCACCGACAATAACACTGTCTCCAAATAGACTGAAACAAGATTTCACACGACTCACGTTACCTAGGGGTTCCATCGGATGCGTCCAAACTGATTTCCGAGCCCATGGTAAGTACGGTGCAACCCGTGCACCTCGTCAAGATTAGCACTATCTCCAAACGGACCAAAACGAGCTTTCACTTGAGCCTCGTCACCTAGGAATTCCATTGGGTGCGTCCAAGACGATTTCCAAGCCTACGGTATGTTTGGCGCAAACCGTGCACCTATCTTGCATCAAGTTTAGCACCATCTCCAATCGGATCGTAACGAGCTTCCACTTGATCATCATCACCTAGGAGTACCATCGGGTGTATCCAAATCGATTTCTGAGCCTATGGTATGTTTGGCGCAAACCGTGCAATTATCTTGCACCGACACTAAACCTATCTCCAAACGGACTTAAACAAGATTCCACGTGGCCCAAGACATCTAGGAGTTCCATTCGGTGCGTCCAAAATGATTCTCGAGCCTCCGCTACGTTCTGTGCAAACCGTGCACCTATCTTGCAGAAAGATTAGCACCATCTCCAAATGGAACGAAACGAGCTTCCACTTGAGCCTTGTCACCTATGAGTACCATTGGGTGCGTCCATATCGATTTCTGAGGGTATGGTACGTTTGGTGCGAACCGTCCAACTATCTTGCACCGATAATAACACTGTCTCCAAATAGACTGAAACAAGATTTCACACGACTCACGTTACCTAGGGGTTCCATCGGATGCGTCCAAACTGATTTCCGAGCCCATGGTAAGTACGGTGCAACCCGTGCACCTCGTCAAGATTAGCACTATCTCCAAACGGACCAAAACGAGCTTTCACTTGAGCCTCGTCACCTAGGAATTCCATTGGGTGCGTCCAAGACGATTTCCAAGCCTACGGTATGTTTGGCGCAAACCGTGCACCTATCTTGCATCAAGTTTAGCACCATCTCCAATCGGACCGTAACGAGCTTCCACTTGGGCATCGTCACCTAGGAGTACCATCGGGTGCGTCCAAAACGATTTATGTGCCTATGGTATATTTGTTGAAGACCGTGCAATTATCTTGCACTGACACTAAACTTGTCTCCAAACGGACTTAAACGAGATTCCACATGGCCCCCGACAACTAGGAGTTCCATTAGGTGCGTCCAAAATGATTCTCGAGCCTCCGGTATGTTCTGCGCAAACCGTGCACCTATCTTGCAGAAAGATTAGCACCATCTCCAAACAGAACGAAACGAGCTTCCATTTGAGCCTCGTCACCTATGAGTACCATCGGGTGCGTCCATATCGATTTCTGAGGGTATGGTACGTTTGGTGCGAACCGTCCAACTATCCTGCACCTATGAGTACCATTGGGTGCGTTCATATCGATTTTTGAGGGTATGGTACGTTTGGTGCGAACCGTCCAACTATCTTGCACCGACACTAACACTGTCTCCAAATAGACTGAAACAAGATTCCACATGACTCACGTCACCTAGGAGTTCCATCGGATGCGTCCAAACTGATTTCCGAGCCTATGGTAGGTTCGGCGCAACCCGTGCACCTCGTCAAGATTAGCACTACTCCAAACAGACCAGAACGAGCTTCCACTTGAGCATCGTCACCTAGGAGTTCCATTGGGTGTGTCCAAAATAATTTCCAAGCCTATGGTATGTTTGGTGCAAACCGTGCACCTATCTTGCATCAAGTTTAGCACCATCTCCAATCAGACCGTAACGAGCTTCCACTTGATCATCATCACCTAGGAGTACCATCGGGTGTGTCCAAATCGATTTCTGAGCCTATGGTATGTTTGGCGCAAACCGTGCAATTATCTTGCACCGACACTAAACCTATCTCCAAACGGACTTAAACAAGATTCCACATGGCTCGAGACACCTAGGAGTTCCATTGGGTGCGTCCAAAATGATTCTCGAGCCTCTGGTATGTTCTGTGCAAACCGTGCACCTATCTTGCAGAAAGATTAGCACCATCTCCAAATGGAACGAAACGAGCTTCCACTTGAGCCTTGTCACCTATGAGTACCATTGGGTGCGTCCATATCGATTTCTGAGGGTATGGTACGTTTGGTGCGAACCGTCCAACTATCTTGCACCGACAATAACACTGTCTCCAAATAGACTGAAACAAGATTTCACACGACTCACGTTACCTAGGGGTTCCATCGGATGCGTCCAAACTGATTTCCGAGCCCATGGTAAGTACGGTGCAACCCGTGCACCTCGTCAAGATTAGCACTACTCCAAACAGACCAGAACGAGCTTCCACTTGAGCATCGTCACCTAGGAGTTCCATTGGGTGTGTCCAAAATAATTTCCAAGCCTATGGTATGTTTGGTGCAAACCGTGCACCTATCTTGCATCAAGTTTAGCACCATCTCCAATCAGACCGTAACGAGCTTCCACTTGATCATCATCACCTAGGAGTACCATCGGGTGTGTCCAAATCGATTTCTGAGCCTATGGTATGTTTGGCGCAAACCGTGCAATTATCTTGCACCGACACTAAACCTATCTCCAAACGGACTTAAACAAGATTCCACATGGCCCGAGACACCTAGGAGTTCCATTGGGTGCGTCCAAAATGATTCTCGAGCCTCCGGTACGTTCTGTGCAAACCGTGCACCTATCTTGCAGAAAGATTAGCACCATCTCCAAATTTAACGAAACGAGCTTCAACTTGAGCCTTGTCACCTATGAGTACCATTGGGTGCGTCCATATCGATTTCTGAGGGTATGGTACATTTGGTGCGAACCATCCAACTATCTTGCACCGATAATAACACTTTCTCCAAATAGACTGAAACAAGATTTCACACGACTCACGTTACCTAGGGTTTCCATCGGATGCGTCCAAACTGATTTCCGAGCCCATGGTAAGTACGGTGCAACCCGTGCACCTCGTCAAGATTAGCACTATCTCCAAACGGACCAAAACGAGCTTTCACTTGAGCCTCGTCACCTAGGAATTCCATTGGGTGCGTCCAAGACGATTTCCAAGCCTACGGTATGTTTGGCGCAAACCGTGCACCTATCTTGCATCAAGTTTAGCACCATCTCCAATCGGACCGTAACGAGCTTCCACTTGGGCATCGTCACCTAGGAGTACCATCGGGTGCGTCCAAAACGATTTATGTGCCTATGGTATATTTGCTGAAGACCGTGCAATTATCTTGCACTGACACTAAACTTGTCTCCAAACGGACTTAAACGAGATTCCACATGGCCCCCGACAACTAGGAGTTCCATTAGGTGCGTCCAAAATGATTCTCGAGCCTCCGGTATGTTCTGCGCAAACCGTGCACCTATCTTGCAGAAAGATTAGCACCATCTCCAAACAGAACGAAACGAGCTTCCATTTGAGCCTCGTCACCTATGAGTACCATCGGGTGCGTCCATATCGATTTCTGAGGGTATGGTACGTTTGGTGCGAACCGTCCAACTATCCTGCACCTATGAGTACCATTGGGTGCGTCCATATCGATTTTTGAGGGTATGGTACGTTTGGTGCGAACCGTCCAACTATCTTGCATCGACACTAACACTGTCTCCAAATAGACTGAAACAAGATTCCACATGACTCACGTCACCTAGGAGTTCCATCGGATGCGTCGAAACTGATTTTCGAGCCTATGGTAGGTTCGGCGCAACCCGTGCACCTCGTCAAGATTAGCACTACTCCAAACAGACCAGAGCGAGCTTCCACTTGAGCATCGTCACCTAGGAGTTCCATTGGGTGTGTCCAAAATAATTTCCAAGCCTATGGTATGTTTGGTGCAAACCGTGCACCTATCTTGCATCAAGTTTAGCACCATCTCCAATCAGACCGTAACGAGCTTCCACTTGATCATCATCACCTAGGAGTACCATCGGGTGTGTCCAAATCGATTTCTGAGCCTATGGTATGTTTGGCGCAAACCGTGCAATTATCTTGCACCGACACTAAACCTATCTCCAAACGGACTTAAACAAGATTCCACATGGCCCGAGACACCTAGGAGTTCCATTGGGTGCGTCCAAAATGATTCTCGAGCCTCTGGTACGTTCTGTGCAAACCGTGCACCTATCTTGCAGAAAGATTAGCACCATCTCCAAATGGAACGAAACGAGCTTCCACTTGAGCCTTGTCACCTATGAGTACCATTGGGTGCGTCCATATCGATTTCTGAGGGTATGGTACGTTTGGTGCGAACCGTCCAACTATCTTGCACCGACACTAACACTGTCTCCAAATAGACTGAAACAAGATTTCACACGACTCACGTTACCTAGGGGTTCCATCGGATGCGTCCAAACTGATTTCCGAGCCCATGGTAAGTACGGCGCAACCCGTGCACCTCGTCAAGATTAGCACTATCTCCAAACGGACCAAAACGAGCTTTCACTTGAGCCTCGTCACCTAGGAATTCCATTGGGTGCGTCCAAGACGATTTCCAAGCCTACGGTATGTTTGGCGCAAACCGTGCACCTATCTTGCATCAAGTTTAGCACCATCTCCAATCGGATCGTAACGAGCTTCCACTTGGGCATCGTCACCTAGGAGTACCATCGGGTGCGTCCAAAACGATTTATGTGCCTATGGTATATTTGTTGAAGACCGTGCAATTATCTTGCACTGACACTAAACTTGTCTCCAAACGGACTTAAACGAGATTCCACATGGCCCCCGACAACTAGGAGTTCCATTAGGTGCGTCCAAAATGATTCTCGAGCCTCCGGTACGTTCTGCGCAAACCGTGCACCTATCTTGCAGTAAGATTAGCACCATCTCCAAACAGAACGAAACGAGCTTCCATTTGAGCCTCGTCACCTATGAGTACCATCGGGTGCGTCCATATCGATTTCTGAGGGTATGGTACGTTTGGTGCGAACCGTCCAACTATCCTGCACCTATGAGTACCATTGGGTGCGTCCATATCGATTTTTGAGGGTATGGTACGTTTGGTGCGAACCGTCCAACTATCTTGCACCGACACTAACACTGTCTCCAAATAGACTGAAACAAGATTCCACATGACTCACATCACCTAGGAGTTCTATCGGATGCGTCGAAACTGATTTCCGAGCCTATGGTAGGTTCGGCGCAACCCGTGCACCTCGTCAAGATTAGCACTACTCCAAACAGACCAGAACGAGCTTCCACTCGAGCCTCGTCACCTAGGAGTTCCATTGGGTGTGTCTAAAATAATTTCAAAGCCTATGGTATGTTTGGTGCAAACCGTGCACATATCTTGCATAAAGTTTAGCACCATCTCCAATCAGACCGTAACGAGCTTCCACTTGATCATCATCACCTAGGAGTACCTTCGGGTGTGTCCAAATCGATTTCTGAGCCTATGGTATGTTTGGCGCAAACCGTGCAATTATCTTGCACTGACACTAAACCTATCTCCAAACGGACTTGAACGAGATTCCAGATGGCCCCCGACACCTAGGAGTTCCATTGGGTGCGTCCAAAATGATTCTCGAGCCTCCGGTACGTTCTGCGTAAACCATGCACCTATCTTGCAGAAAGATTAGCACCATCTCCAAACGGAACGAAACGAGCTTCCACTTGAGCCTCGTCACCTATGAGTACCATCGGGTGCGTCCATATCAATTTCTGAGGGTATGGTACGTTTGGTGTGAACCGTCCAACTATCTTGCACCGACACTAACACTGTCTCCAAATAGACTGAAACAAGATTTCACACGACTCACGTTACCTAGGGGTTCCATCAGATGTGTCCAAACTGATTTCCGAGCCCATGGTAAGTACGGCGCAACCCGTGCACCTCGTCAAGATTAGCACTATCTCCAAACGGACCAAAACGAGCTTTCACTTGAGCCTCGTCACCTAGGAATTCCATTGGGTGCGTCCAAGACGATTTCCAAGCCTACGGTATGTTTGGCGCAAACCGTACACCTATCTTGCATCAAGTTTAGCACCATCTCCAATCGGATCGTAACGAGCTTGCACTTGGGCATCGTCACCTAGGAGTACCATCGGGTGCGTCCAAAACGATTTATGTGCCTATGGTATATTTGTTGAAGATCGTGCAATTATCTTGCACCGACACTAAACCTATCTCCAAACGGACTTAAACAAGATTCCACATGGCCCAAGACACCTAGGAGTTCCATTGGGTGCGTCCAAAATGATTCTCGAGCCTCCGGTACGTTCTGTGCAAACCGTGCACCTATCTTGCAGAAAGATTAGCACCATCTCCAAATGGAACGAAACGAGCTTCCACTTGAGCCTTGTCACCTATGAGTACCATTGGGTGCGTCCATATCGATTTCTAAGGGTATGGTACGTTTGGTGCGAACCGTCCAACTATCTTGCAGTGACACTAACACTGTCTCCAAATAGACTGAAACAAGATTTCACACGACTCACGTTACATAGGGGTTCCATCGGATGCGTCCAAACTGATTTCCGAGCCCATGGTAAGTACGGTGCAACCCGTGCCCCTCGTCAAGATTAGCACTATCTCCAAACGGACCAAAACGAGCTTTCACTTGAGCCTCGTCACCTAGGAATTCCATTGTGTGCATCCAAGACGAATTCCAAGCCTACGGTATGTTTGGCGCAAACCGTGCACCTATCTTGCATCAAGTTTAGCACCATCTCCAATCAGACCGTAACAAGCTTCCACTTGATCATCGTCACCTAGGAGTACCATCGTGTGCGTCCAAATCGATTTCTAAGCCTATGGTATGTTGGGCGCAAAGCATGCAATTATCTTGCACTAACACTAAACCTATCTCCAAACGGACTTGAACGAGATTCCAGATGGCCCCCGACACCTAGGAGTTCCATTGGGTGCGTCCAAAATGATTCTCGAGCCTCCGGTACATTCTGCGTAAACCATGCACCTATCTTGCAGAAAGATTAGCACCATCTCCAAACGGAACGAAACGAGCTTCCACTTGAGCCTCGTCAACTATGAGTACCATCGGGTGCGTCCATATCAATTTCTGAGGGTATGGTACGTTTGGTGTGAACCGTCCAACTATCTTGCACCGACACTAACACTGTCTCAAAATAGACTGAAACAAGATTTCACACGACTCACGTTACCTAGGGGTTCCATCAGATGTGTCCAAACTGATTTCCGAGCCCATGGTAAGTACGGCGCAACCCGTGCACCTCGTCAAGATTAGCACTATCTCCAAACGGACCAAAACGAGCTTTCACTTGAGCCTCGTCACCTAGGAATTCCATTGGGTGCGTCCAAGACGATTTCCAAGCCTACGGTATGTTTGGTGCAAACCGTGCACCTATCTTGCATCAAGTTTAGCACCATCTCCAATCGGATCGTAACGAGCTTCCACTTGGGCATCGTCACCTAGGAGTACCATCGGGTGCGTCCAAAACGATTTATGTGCCTATGGTATATTTGTTGAAGACCGTGCAATTATCTTGCACTGACACTAAACTTGTCTCCAAACGGACTTAAACGAGATTCCACATGGCCCCCGACAACTAGGAGTTCCATTAGGTGCGTCCAAAATGATTCTCGAGCCTCCGGTACGTTCTGCGCAAACCGTGCACCTATCTTGCAGAAAGATTAGCACCATCTTCAAACAGAACGAAACGAGCTTCCATTTGAGCCTCGTCACCTATGAGTACCATCGGGTGCGTCCATATCGATTTCTGAGGGTATGGTACGTTTGGTGCGAACCGTCCAACTATCCTGCACCTATGAGTACCATTGGGTGCGTCCATATCGATTTTTGAGGGTATGGTACGTTTGGTGCGAACCGTCCAACTATCTTGCACCGACACTAACACTGTCTCCAAATAGACTCAAACAAGATTCCACATGACTCACGTCACCTAGGAGTTCCATCGGATGCGTCGAAACTGATTTCCGAGCCTATGGTAGGTTCGGCGCAACCCGTGCACCTCGTCAAGATTAGCACTACTCCAAACAGACCAGAACGAGCTTCCACTCGAGCCTCGTCACCTAGGAGTTCCATTGGGTGTGTCCAAAATAATTTCCAAGCCTATGGTATGTTTGGTGCAAACCATGCACCTATCTTGCATCAAGTTTAGCACCATCTCCAATCAGACCGTAACGAGCTTCCACTTGATCATCATCACCTAGGAGTACCATCGGGTGTGTCCAAATCGATTTCTGAGCCTATGGTATGTTTGGCGCAAACCGTGCAATTATCTTGCACCGACACTAAACCTATCTCCAAACGGACTTAAACAAGATTCCACGTGGCCCAAGACACCTAGGAGTTCCATTGGGTGCGTCCAAAATGATTCTCGAGCCTCCGGTACGTTCTGTGCAAACCGTGCACCTATCTTGCAGAAAGATTAGCACCATCTCCAAATGGAACGAAACGAGCTTCCACTTGAGCCTTGTCACCTATGAGTACCATTGGGTGCGTCCATATCGATTTCTGAGGGTATGGTACGTTTGGTGCGAACCGTCCAACTATCTTGCAGTGACACTAACACTGTCTCCAAATAGACTGAAACAAGATTTCACACGACTCACGTTACCTAGGGGTTCCATCGGATGCGTCCAAACTGATTTCCGAGCCCATGGTAAGTACGGTGCAACCCGTGCACCTCGTCAAGATTAGCACTATCTCCAAACGGACCAAAACGAGCTTTCACTTGAGCCTCGTCACCTAGGAATTCCATTGTGTGCATCCAAGACGAATTCCAAGCCTACGGTATGTTTGGCGCAAACCGTGCACCTATCTTGCATCAAGTTTAGCACCATCTCCAATCAGACCGTAACAAGCTTCCACTTGATCATCGTCACCTAGGAGTACCATCGTGTGCGTCCAAATCGATTTCTAAGCCTATGGTATGTTGGGCGCAAAGCATGCAATTATCCTGCACTAACACTAAACCTATCTCCAAACGGACTTGAACGAGATTCCAGATGGCCCCCGACACCTAGGAGTTCCATTGGGTGCGTCCAAAATGATTCTCGAGCCTCCGGTACGTTCTGCGTAAACCATGCACCTATCTTGCAGAAAGATTAGCACCATCTCCAAACGGAACGAAACGAGCTTCCACTTGAGCCTCGTCACCTATGAGTACCATCGGGTGCGTCCATATCAATTTCTGAGGGTATGGTACGTTTGGTGTGAACCGTCCAACTATCTTGCACCGACACTAACACTGTCTCCAAATAGACTGAAACAAGATTTCACACGACTCACGTTACCTAGGGGTTCCATCGGATGCGTCCAAACTGATTTCCGAGCCCATGGTAAGTACGGCGCAACCCGTGCACCTCGTCAAGATTAGCACTATCTCCAAACGGACCAAAACGAGCTTTCACTTGAGCCTCGTCACCTAGGAATTCCATTGGGTGCGTCCAAGACGATTTCCAAGCCTACGGTATGTTTGGCGCAAACCGTGCACCTATCTTGCATCAAGTTTAGCACCATCTCCAATCGGATCGTAACGAGCTTCCACTTGGGCATCGTCACCTAGGAGTACCATCGGGTGCGTCCAAAACGATTTATGTGCCTATGGTATATTTGTTGAAGACCGTGCAATTATCTTGCACTGACACTAAACTTGTCTCCAAACGGACTTAAACGAGATTCCACATGGCCCCCGACAACTAGGAGTTCCATTAGGTGCGTCCAAAATGATTCTCGAGCCTCCGGTACGTTCTGCGCAAACCGTGCACCTATCTTGCAAAAAGATTAGCACCATCTCCAAACAGAACGAAACGAGCTTCCATTTGAGCCTCGTCACCTATGAGTACCATCGGGTGCGTCCATATCGATTTCTGAGGGTATGGTACGTTTGGTGCGAACCGTCCAACTATCCTGCACCTATGAGTACCATTGGGTGCGTCCATATCGATTTTTGAGGGTATGGTATGTTTGGTGCGAACCGTCCAAGTATCTTGCACCGACACTAACACTGTCTCCAAACAGACTGAAACAAGATTCCACATGACTCACGTCACCTAGGAGTTCCATCGGATGCGTCGAAACTGATTTCCGAGCCTATGGTTGGTTCGGCGCAACCCGTGCACCTCGTCAAGATTAGCACTACTCCAAACAGACTAGAACGAGCTTCCACTTGAGCCTCGTCACCTAGGAGTTCCATTGGGTGTGTCCAAAATAATTTCCAAGCCTATGGTATGTTTGGTGCAAACCGTGCACCTATCTTGCATCAAGTTTAGCACCATCTCCAATCGGACCGTAACGAGCTTCCACTTGGGCATCGTCACCTAGGAGTACCATCGGGTGCGTCCAAAACGATTTATGTGCCTATGGTATATTTGGTGAACCGTGCAATTATCTTGCACCGACACTAAAGCTATCTCCAAACGGACTTGAACAAGATTCCACGTGGCCCGAGACACCTAGGAGTTCCATTGGGTGCGTCCAAAATGATTCTCGAGCCTCCGGTACGTTCTGTGCAAACCGTGCACCTATCTTGCAGAAAGATTAGCACCATCTCCAAATGGAACGAAACGAGCTTCCACTTGAGCCTCGTCACCTATGAGTACCATCGGGTGCGTCCATATCGATTTCTGAGGTTATGGTACGTTTGGTGCGAACCGTCCAACTATCTTGCACCGACACTAACACTGTCTCCAAATAGACTGAAAGAAGATTTCACATGACTCACGTTACCTAGGAGTTCCATCGGATGCGTCCAAACTGATTTCCGAGCCTATGGTAGGTTCGGCGTAACCCGTGCACCTCATCAACATTAGCACTATCTCCAAACAGACCAAAACGAGCTTCCACATGAGCCTCGTCACCTAGGAATTCCATTGGGTGTGTCCAAAACAATTTACAAGACTATGGTATGTTTGGTTCCAACCGTACACCTATCTTGCAACAAGTTTAGCACCATCTCCAATCAGATCGTAATGAGCTTCCACTTGATCATCGTCACCTAGGAGTACCATCAGGTGTGTCCAAATCGATTTCTGAGCCTATGGTATGTTTGGCGCAAACCGTGCAATTATTTTTCACCGACACTAAACGTATCTCGAAACAGACTTAAACGAGATTCCACATGGCCTCCGAAACCTAGGAGTTCCATTGGGTGCGTCCAAAATGATTCCCGAGCCTCCGGTACGTTCTGCGCAAACCGTGCACCTATCTTGCAGAAAGATTAGCACCATCTCCAAACGGAACGAAACGAGCTTCCACTTGAGCCTCGTCACCTATGAGTACCATCGGGTGCGTCCATATCGATTTCTGAGGGTATGGTACGTTTGGTGCGAACCGTCCAACTATCTTGCACCGACACTAACACTGTCTCCAAATAGACTGAAACAAGATTTCACACGACTCACGTTACCTAGGGGTTCCATCGGATGCGTCCAAACTGATTTCCGAGCCCATGGTAAGTACGGCACAACCCGTGCACCTCGTCAAGATTAGCACTATCTCCAAACGGACCAAAACGAGCTACCACTTGAGCCTCGTCACCTAGGAATTTCATTGGGTGCGTCCAAGGTTATTTCCAAGCCTACGGTATGTTTGGCGCAAACCGTGCACCTATCTTGCAGAAAGATTAGCACCATCTCCAAATGGAATGAAACAAGCTTCCACTTGAGCCTTGTCACCTATGAGTACCATTGGGTGCGTCCATATCGATTTCTGAGGGTATGGTACGTTTGGTGCGAACCGTCCAACTATCTTGCACCGACACTAACACTGTCTCCAAATAGACTGAAACAAGATTTCACATGACTCACGTTACCTAGGAGCTCCATCGGATGCGTCCAAACTGATTTCCGAGCCTATGGTAAGTACGGCGCAACCCGTGCACCTCGTCAAGATTAGCACTATCTCCAAACAGACCAAACGAGCTACCACTTGAGCCTCGTCACCTAGGAATTCCATTGGGTGTGTCCAAAACGATTTCCAAGCCTATGGTATATTTGGTTCAAACCGTGCACCTATGTTGCATCAAGTTTAGCACCACCTCCAATCGGACCGTAACGAGCTTCCATTTGAGCCTCGTCACCTAGGAGTACCATCGGGTGCGTCCAAATCGATTTTAGGGCGTATGGTACGATTGGTGTGAACCGTCCAACTATCCTGCACCTATGAGTACCATTGGGTGCGTCCATATCGATTTTTGAGGGTATGGTACGTTTGGTGCGAACCGTCCAACTATCTTGCACCGACACTAACACTGTCTCCAAATAGACTGAAACAAGATTCCACATGACTCACGTCACCTAGGAGTTCCATCGTATGCGTCGAAACTGATTTCCGAGCCTATGGTAGGTTCGGCGCAACACGTGCACCTCGTCAAGATTAGCACTATTCCAAACAGACCAGAACGAGCTTCCACTTGAGCCTCGTCACCTAGGAGTTCCATTGGGTGTGTCCAAAATAATTTCCAAGCCTATGGTATGTTTGGTGCAAACCGTGCACCTATCTTGCATCAAGTTTAGCACCATCTCCAATCAGACCGTAACGAGCTTCCACTTGATCATCATCACCTAGGAGTACCATCGGGTGTGTCCAAATCGATTTCTGAGCCTATGGTATGTTTGGCACAAACCGTGCAATTATCTTGCACCGACACTAAACCTATCTCCAAACGGACTTAAACAAGGTTCCACGTGGCCCGAGACACCTAGGAGTTCCATTGGGTGCGTCCAAAATGATTCTCGAGCCTCCGGTACGTTCTGTGCAAACCGTGCACCTATCTTGCAGAAAGATTAGCACCATCTCCAAATGGAACGAAACGAGCTTCCACTTGAGCCTTGTCACCTATGAGTACCATTGGGTGCGTCCATATCGATTTCTGAGGGTATGGTACGTTTGGTGCGAACCGTCCAACTATCTTGCACCGACACTAACACTGTCTCCAAATAGACTGAAACAAGATTTCACACGACTCACGTTACCTAGGGGTTCCATCGGATGCGTCCAAACTGATTTCCGAGCCCATGGTAAGTACGGTGCAACCCGTGCACCTCGTCAAGATTAGCACTATCTCCAAACGGACCAAAACGAGCTTTCACTTGAGCCTCGTCACCTAGGAATTCCATTGGGTGCGTCCAAGATGATTTCCAAGCCTACGGTATGTTTGGCGCAAACCGTGCACCTATCTTGCATCAAGTTTAGCACCATCTCCAATCAGACCGTAACAAGCTTCCACTTGATCATCGTCACCTAGGAGTACCATCGTGTGCGTCCAAATCGATTTCTACGCCTATGGTATGTTGGGCGCAAAGCATGCCATTATCTTGCACCGACACTAAACCTATCTCCAAACGGACTTGAACGAGATTCCAGATGGCCCCCGACACCTAGGAGTTCCATTGGGTGCGTCCAAAATGATTCTCGAGCCTCCGGTACGTTCTGCGTAAACCATGCACCTATCTTGCAGAAAGATTAGCACCATCTCCAAACGGAACGAAACGAGCTTCCATTTGAGCCTCGTCACCTATGAGTACCATCGGGTGCGTCCATATCGATTTCTGAGGGTATGGTACGTTTGGTGCGAACCGTCCAACTATCTTGCACCGACACTAACACTGTCTCCAAATAGACTGAAACAAGATTTCACATGACTCACGTTACCTAGGAGCTCCATCGGATGCGTCCAAACTCATTTCCGAGCCTATGGTAAGTACGGCGCAACCCGTGCACCTCGTCAAGATTAGCACTATCTCCAAACAGACCAAACGAGCTACCACTTGAGCCTCGTCACCTAGGAATTCCATTGGGTGTGTCCAAAATGATTTCCAAGGCTATGGTATATTTGGTTCAAACCGTGCACCTATGTTGCATCAAGTTTGGCACCACCTCCAATCGGACCGTAACGAGCTTCCATTTGAGCCTCGTCACCTAGGAGTACCATCGGGTGCGTCCAAATCGATTTTAGGGCGTATGGTACGATTGGTGCGAACCGTCCAACTATCCTGCACCTATGAGTACCATTGGGTGCGTCCATATCGATTTTTGAGGGTATGGTACGTTTGGTGCGAACCGTCCAACTATCTTGCACCGACACTAACACTGTCTCCAAATAGACTGAAACAAGATTCCACATGACTCACGTTACCTAGGAGTTCCATCGGATGTGTCCAAACTGATTTCCGAGCCTATGGTAGGTTCGGCGTAACCCGTGCACCTCATCAACATTAGCACTATCTCCAAACAGACCAAAACGAGCTTCCACTTGAGCCTCGTCACCTAGGAATTCCATTGGGTGTGTCCAAAACGATTTCCAAGACTATGGTATGTTTGGTTCAAACCGTACACCTATCTTGCAACAAGTTTAGCACCATCTCCAATCAGATCGTAATGAGCTTCCACTTGATCATCGTCACCTAGGAGTACCATCCGGTGCGTCCAAATCGATTTCTGAGCCTATGGTATGTTTGGCGCAAACCGTGCAATTATTTTTCACCGACACTAAACGTATCTCGAAACAGACTTAAACGAGATTCCACATGGCCCCCGAAACCTAGGAGTTCCATTGGGTGCGTCCAAAATGATTCCCGAGCCTCCGGTACGTTCTGCGCAAACCGTGCACCTATCTTGCAGAAAGATTAGCACCATCTCCAAACGGAACGAAACGAGCTTCCACTTGAGCCTCGTCACCTATGAGTACCATCGGGTGCGTCCATATCGATTTCTGAGGGTATGGTACGTTTGGTGCGAACCGTCCAACTATCTTGCACCGACACTAACACTGTCTCCAAATAGACTGAAACAAGATTTCACATGACTCACGTTACCTAGGAGCTCCATCGGATGCGTCCAAACTGATTTCCAAGCCTATGGTAGGTTCGGCGTAACCCGTGCACCTCATCAACATTAGCACTATCTCCAAACAGACCAAAACGAGCTTCCACATGAGCCTCGTCACCTAGGAATTCCATTGGGTGTGTCCAAAACGATTTCCAAGACTATGGTATGTTTGGTTCCAACCGTACACCTATCTTGCAACAAGTTTAGCACCATCTCCAATCAGATCGTAATGAGCTTCCACTTGATCATCGTCACCGAGGAGTACCATCAGGTGCGTCCAAATCGATTTTTGAGACTATGGTATGTTTGGCGCAAACCGTGCAATTATTTTTCACCGACACTAAACGTATCTCGAAACAGACTTAAACGAGATTCCACATGGCCCCCGAAACCTAGGAGTTCCATTGGGTGCGTCCAAAATGATTCCCGAGCCTCCGGTACGTTCTGCGCAAACCGTGCACCTATCTTGCAGAAAGATTAGCACCATCTCCAAACTGAACGAAACGAGCTTCCACTTGAGCCTCGTCACCTATGAGTACCATCGGGTGCGTCCATATCGATTTCTGAGGGTATGGTACGTTTGGTGCGAACCGTCCAACTATCTTGCACCGACACTAACACTGTCTCCAAATAGACTGAAACAAGATTTCACACGACTCACGTTACCTAGGGGTTCCATCGGATGCGTCCAAACTGATTTCCGAGCCCATGGTAAGTACGGTGCAACCCGTGCACCTCGTCAAGATTAGCACTATCTCCAAACGGACCAAAACGAGCTTTCACTTGAGCCTCGTCACCTAGGAATTCCATTGGGTGCGTCCAAGATGATTTCCAAGCCTACGGTATGTTTGGCGCAAACCGTGCACCTATCTTGCATCAAGTTTAGCACCATCTCCAATCAGACCGTAACAAGCTTCCACTTGATCATCGTCACCTAGGAGTACCATCGTGTGCGTCCAAATCGATTTCTACGCCTATGGTATGTTGGGCGCAAAGCATGCAATTATCTTGCACCGACACTAAACCTATCTCCAAACGGACTTGAACGAGATTCCAGATGGCCCCTGACACCTAGGAGTTCCATTGGGTGCGTCCAAAATGATTCTCGAGCCTCCGGTACGTTCTGCGTAAACCATGCACCTATCTTGCAGAAAGATTAGCACCATCTCCAAACGGAACGAAACGAGCTTCCATTTGAGCCTCGTCACCAATGAGTACCATCGGGTGCGTCCATATCGATTTCTGAGGGTATGGTACGTTTAGTGCGAACCGTCCAACTATCTTGCACCGACACTAACACTGTCTCCAAATAGACTGAAAGAAGATTTCACATGACTCACGTTACCTAGGAGTTCCATCGGATGCGTCCAAACTGATTTTCGAGCCTATGGTAGGTTCGGCGGAACCCGTGCACCTCATCAACATTAGCACTATCTCCAAACAGACCAAAACGAGCTTCCACTTGAGCCTCGTCACCTAGGAATTCCATTGGGTGTGTCCAAAACGATTTCCAAGACTATGGTATGTTTGGTTCCAACCGTACACCTATCTTGCAACAAGTTTAGCACCATCTCCAATCAGATCGTAATGAGCTTCCACTTGATCATCGTCACCTAGGAGTACCATCAGGTGCGTCCAAATCGATTTCTAAGACTATGGTATGTTTGGCGCAAACCGTGCAATTATTTTTCACCGACACTAAACGTATCTCGAAACAGACTTAAACGAGATTCCACATGGCCCCCGAAACCTAGGAGTTCCATTGGGTGCGTCCAAAATGATTCCCGAGCCTCCGGTACGTTCTGCGCAAACCGTGCACCTATCTTGCAGAAAGATTAGCACCATCTCCAAACGGAACGAAACGAGCTTCCACTTGAGCCTCCTCACCTATGAGTACCATCGGGTGCGTCCATATCAATTTCTGAGGGTATGGTACGTTTGGTGTGAACCGTCCAACTATCTTGCACCGACACTAACACTGTCTCCAAATAGACTGAAACAAGATTTCACATGACTCACGTTACCTAGGGGTTCCATCGGATGCGTCCAAACTGATTTCCGAGCCCATGGTAAGTACGGCGCAACCCGTGCACCTCGTCAAGATTAGCACTATCTCCAAACGGAAAAAAATGAGCTACCACTTGAGCCTCGTCACCTAGGAATTCCATTGGGTGCGTCCAAGATTATTTCCAAGCCTACGGTATGTTTGGCGCAAACCGTGCACCTATCTTGCAGAAAGATTAGCACCATCTCCAAATGGAACGAAACGAGCTTCCACTTGAGCCTCGTCACCTATGAGTACCATCGGGTGCGTCCATATCGATTTCTGAGGGTATGGTACGTTTGGTGCGAACCGTCCAACTATCTTGCACCGACACTAACACTGTCTCCAAATAGACTGAAACAAGATTTCACACGACTCACGTTACCTAGGGGTTCCATCGGATGCGTCCAAACTGATTTCCGAGCCCATGGTAAGTACGGTGCAACCCGTGCACCTCGTCAAGATTAGCACTATCTCCAAACGGACCAAAACGAGCTTTCACTTGAGCCTCGTCACCTAGGAATTCCATTGGGTGCGTCCAAGATGATTTCCAAGCCTACGGTATGTTTGGCGCAAACCGTGCACCTATCTTGCATCAAGTTTAGCACCATCTCCAATCAGACCGTAACAAGCTTCCACTTGATCATCGTCACCTAGGAGTACCATCGTGTGCGTCCAAATCGATTTCTACGCCTATGGTATGTTGGGCGCAAAGCATGCAATTATCTTGCACCGACACTAAACCTATCTCCAAACGGACTTGAACGAGATTCCAGATGGCCCCTGACACCTAGGAGTTCCATTGGGTGCGTCCAAAATGATTCTCGAGCCTCCGGTACGTTCTGCGTAAACCATGCACCTATCTTGCAGAAAGATTAGCACCATCTCCAAACGGAACGAAACGAGCTTCCATTTGAGCCTCGTCACCAATGAGTACCATCGGGTGCGTCCATATCGATTTCTGAGGGTATGGTACGTTTAGTGCGAACCGTCCAACTATCTTGCACCGACACTAACACTGTCTCCAAATAGACTGAAAGAAGATTTCACATGACTCACGTTACCTAGGAGTTCCATCGGATGCGTCCAAACTGATTTTCGAGCCTATGGTAGGTTCGGCGGAACCCGTGCACCTCATCAACATTAGCACTATCTCCAAACAGACCAAAACGAGCTTCCACTTGAGCCTCGTCACCTAGGAATTCCATTGGGTGTGTCCAAAACGATTTCCAAGACTATGGTATGTTTGGTTCCAACCGTACACCTATCTTGCAACAAGTTTAGCACCATCTCCAATCAGATCGTAATGAGCTTCCACTTGATCATCGTCACCTAGGAGTACCATCAGGTGCGTCCAAATCGATTTCTAAGACTATGGTATGTTTGGCGCAAACCGTGCAATTATTTTTCACCGACACTAAACGTATCTCGAAACAGACTTAAACGAGATTCCACATGGCCCCCGAAACCTAGGAGTTCCATTGGGTGCGTCCAAAATGATTACCGAGCCTCCGGTACGTTCTGCGCAAACCGTGCACCTATCTTGCAGAAAGATTAGCACCATCTCCAAACGGAACGAAACTCGCTTCCACTTGAGCCTCCTCACCTATGAGTACCATCGGGTGCGTCCATATCAATTTCTGAGGGTATGGTACGTTTGCTGTGAACCGTCCAACTATCTTGCACCGACACTAACACTGTCTCCAAATAGACTGAAACAAGATTTCACATGACTCACGTTACCTAGGGGTTCCATCGGATGCGTCCAAACTGATTTCCGAGCCCATGGTAAGTACGGCGCAACCCGTGCACCTCGTCAAGATTAGCACTATCTCCAAACGGAAAAAAATGAGCTACCACTTGAGCCTCGTCACCTAGGAATTCCATTGGGTGCGTCCAAGATTATTTCCAAGCCTACGGTATGTTTGGCGCAAACCGTGCACCTATCTTGCAGAAAGATTAGCACCATCTCCAAATGGAACGAAACGAGCTTCCACTTGAGCCTTGTCACCTATGAGTACCATTGGGTGCGTCCATATCGATTTCTGAGGGTATGGTACGTTTGGTGCGAACCGTCCAACTATCTTGCACCGACACTAACACTGTCTCCAAATAGACTGAAACAAGATTTCACACGACTCACGTTACCTAGGGGTTCCATCGGATGCGTCCAAACTGATTTCCGAGCCCATGGTAAGTACGGCGCAACCCGTGCACCTCGTCAAGATTAGCACTATCTCCAAACGGACCAAAACGAGCTACCACTTGAGCCTCGTCACCTAGGAATTTCATTGGGTGCGTCCAAGGTTATTTCCAAGCCTACGGTATGTTTGGTGCAAACCGTGCACCTATCTTGCAGAAAGATTAGCACCATCTCCAAATGGAACGAAACAAGCTTCCACTTGAGCCTTGTCACCTATGAGTACCATTGGGTGCGTCCATATCGATTTCTGAGGGTATGGTACGTTTGGTGCGAACCGTCCAACTATCTTGCACCGACACTAACACTGTCTCCAAATAGACTGAAACAAGATTTCACATGACTCACGTTACCTAGGAGCTCCATCGGATGCGTCCAAACTCATTTCCGAGCCTATGGTAAGTACGGCGCAACCCGTGCACCTCGTCAAGATTAGCACTATCTCCAAACAGACCAAACGAGCTACCACTTGAGCCTCGTCACCTAGGAATTCCATTGGGTGTGTCCAAAATGATTTCCAAGGCTATGGTATATTTGGTTCAAACCGTGCACCTATGTTGCATCAAGTTTGGCACCACCTCCAATCGGACCGTAACGAGCTTCCATTTGAGCCTCGTCACCTAGGAGTACCATCGGGTGCGTCCAAATCGATTTTAGGGCGTATGGTACGATTGGTGCGAACCGTCCAACTATCCTGCACCTATGAGTACCATTGGGTGCGTCCATATCGATTTTTGAGGGTATGGTACGTTTGGTGCGAACCGTCCAACTATCTTGCACCGACACTAACACTGTCTCCAAATAGACTGAAACAAGATTCCACATGACTCACGTCACCTAGGAGTTCCATCGGATGCGTCGAAACTGATTTCCGAGCCTATGGTAGGTTCGGCGCAACCCGTGCACCTCGTCAAGATTAGCACTATTCCAAACAGACCAGAACGAGCTTCCACTTGAGCCTCGTCACCTAGGAGTTCCATTGGGTGTGTCCAAAATAATTTCCAAGCCTATGGTATGTTTGGTGCAAACCGTGCACCTATCTTGCATCAAGTTTAGCACCATCCCTAATCAGACCGTAACGAGCTTCCACTTGATCATCATCACCTAGGAGTACCATCGGGTGTGTCCAAATCGATTTCTGAGCCTATGGTATGTTTGGCACAAACCGTGCAATTATCTTGCACTGACACTAAACCTATCTCCAAACGGACTTAAACAAGGTTCCACGTGGCCCGAGACACCTAGGAGTTCCATTGGGTGCGTCCAAAATGATTCTCGAGCCTCCGGTACGTTCTGTGCAAACCGTGCACCTATCTTGCAGAAAGATTAGCACCATCTCCAAATGGAACGAAACGAGCTTCCACTTGAGCCTTGTCACCTATGAGTACCATTGGGTGCGTCCATATCGATTTCTGAGGGTATGGTACGTTTGGTGCGAACCGTCCAACTATCTTGCACCGACAATAACACTGTCTCCAAATAGACTGAAACAAGATTTCACACGACTCACGTTACCTAGGGGTTCCATCGGATGCATCCAAACTGATTTCCGAGCCCATGGTAAGTACGGTGCAACCCGTGCACCTCGTCAAGATTAGCACTATCTCCAAACGGACCAAAACGAGCTTTCACTTGAGCCTCGTCACCTAGGAATTCCATTGGGTGCGACCAAGATGATTTCCAAGCCTACGGTATGTTTGGCGCAAACCGTGCACCTATCTTGCATCAAGTTTAGCACCATCTCCAATCAGACCGTAACAAGCTTCCACTTGATCGTCGTCACCTAGGAGTACCATCGTGTGCGTCCAAATCGATTTCTACGCCTATGGTATGTTGGGCGCAAAGCATGCAATTATCTTGCACCGACACTAAACCTATCTCCAAACGGACTTGAACGAGATTCCAGATGGCCCCCGACACCTAGGAGTTCCATTGGGTGCGTCCAAAATGATTCTCGAGCCTCCGGTACGTTCTGCGTAAACCATGCACCTATCTTGCAGAAAGATTAGCACCATCTCCAAACGGAATGAAACGAGCTTCCATTTGAGCCTCGTCACCTATGAGTACCATCGGGTGCGTCCATATCGATTTCTGAGGGTATGGTACGTTTGGTGCGAACCGTCCAACTATCTTGCACCGACACTAACACTGTCTCCAAATAGACTGAAACAAGATTTCACATGACTCACGTTACCTAGGAGTTCCATCGGATGCGTCCAAACTGATTTCCGAGCCTATGGTAGGTTCGACGTAACCCGTGCACCTCATCAACATTAGCACTATCTCCAAACAGACCAAAACGAGCTTCCACTTGAGCCTCGTCACCTAGGAATTCCATTGGGTGTGTCCAAAACGATTTCCAAGACTGTGGTATGTTTGGTTCAAACCGTACACCTATCTTGCAACAAGTTTAGCACCATCTCTAATCAGATCGTAATGAGCTTCCACTTGATCATCGTCACCTAGGAGTACCATCAGGTGCGTCCAAATCGATTTCTGAGCCTATGGTATGTTTGGCGCAAACCGTGCAATTATTTTTCACCGACACTAAACGTATCTCGAAACAGACTTAAACGAGATTCCACATGGCCCCCGAAACAACCTAGGAGTTCCATTGGGTGCGTCCAAAATGATTCTCGAGCCTCCGGTACGTTCTGCGCAAACCGTGCACCTATCTTGCAGAAAGATTAGCACCATCTCCAAACGGAACGAAACGAGCTTCCACTTGAGCCTCGTCACCTATGAGTACCATCGGGTGCGTCCATATCGATTTCTGAGGGTATGGTATGATTGGTGCGAACCGTCCAACTATCTTACACCGACACTAACACTGTCTCCAAATAGACTAAAACAAGATTTCATAGGACTCACGTTACCTAGGAGTTCCATCGGATGCGTCGAGACTGATTTCTGAGCTTATGGTATGTTCGGTGCAACATGTGCACCTCGTCAAAATGAGCACTACTCAGACCAAAACGAGCTTCCACTTGAGCCTCGTCAATTAGGAGTTCCATTGGGTGTGTCCAAAATGATTTCCAAGCCTATGGTATGTTTGGTGCAAACCGTGCACCTATCTCGCATCAAGTTTAGCACCATCTCCAATCAGACCGTAACGAGCTTCCACTCGATCATCATCACCTAGGAGTACCATCGGTTGCGTCCAAATCGATTTCTGAGCCTATGGTATGTTTGGCGCAAACTGTGCAATTATCTTGCACCGACACTAAACCTATCTCCAAAAAGACTTAAACGAGATTCCACGTGGCCCCCGACATCTAGGAGTTCCATTGGGTGCGTCCAAAATGATTCTCGAGCCTCCGGTACGTTCTGCGCAAACCGTGCACCTATCTTGCTGAAAGATTAGCACCATCTCCAAACGGAACGAAACGAGCTTCCACTTGAGCCTCGTCACCTATGAGTACCATCGGGTGCGTCCATATCGATTTCTGAGGGTACGGTACGTTTGGTGCGAACCGTCCAACTATCTTGTACCGACACTAACACTGTCTCCAAATAGACTGAAACAAGATTTCACACGACTCACGTTACCTAGGGGTTCCATCGGATGCGTCCAAACTGATTTCTGAGCCCATGGTAAGTACGGCGCAACCCGTGCACCTCGTCAAGATTAGCACTATCTCCAAACGGACCAAAACGAGCTACCACTTGAGCCTCGTCACCTAGGAATTTCATTGGGTGCGTCCAAGATGATTTCCAAGCCTACGGTATGTTTGGCGCAAACCGTGCACCTATCTTGCAGAAAGATTAGCACCATCTCCAAATGGAACGAAACGAGCTTCCACTTGAGCCTTGTCACCTATGAGTACATTGGGTGTGTCCATATCGATTTCTGAGGTTATGGTACGTTTGGGGCGAACCGTCCAACTATCTTGCAGCGACACTAACACTGTCTCCAAATAGACTGAAACAAGATTTCACATGACTCACGATACCTAGGAGCTCCATCGGATGCGTCCAAACTGATTTCTGAGCCTATGGTAAGTACGGCGCAACCCATGCACCTTGTCAAGATTAGCACTATCTCCAAACAGACCAAACGAGCTACCACTTGAGCCTCGTCACCTAGGAATTCCATTGGGTGTGTCCAAAACGATTTCCAAGCCTATGGTATATTTGGTTCAAACCGTGCACCTATGTTGCATCAAGTTTAGCACCACCTCCAATCGGACCGTAACGAGCTTCCACTTGAGCCTCGTCACCTAGGAGTACCATCGGGTGCGTCCAAATCGATTTCAGGGCGTATGGTACGATTGGTGCGAACCGTCCAACTATCCTGCACCTATGAGTACCATTGGGTGCGTCCATATCGATTTTTGAGGGTATGGTACGTTTGGTGCGAACCGTCCAACTATCTTGCACCGACACTAACACTGTCTCCAAATAGACTGAAACAAGATTCCACATGACTCACGTCACCTAGGAGTTCCATCGGATGCGTCGAAACTGATTTCTGAGCCTATGGTACGTTCGGCGCAACCCGTGCACCTCGTCCAGATTAGCACTACTCCAAACAGACCAGAACGAGCTTCCACTTGAGCCTCGTCACTTAGGAGTTCCATTGGGTGTGTCCAAAATAATTTCCAAGCCTATGGTATGTTTGGTGCAAACCGTGCACCTATCTTGCATCAAGTTTAGCACCATCTCCAATCAGACCGTAACGAGCTTCCACTTGATCATCATTACCTAGGAGTACCATCGGGTGTGTCCAAATCGATTTCTGAGCCTATGGTATGTTTGGCGCAAACCGTGCAAATATCTTGCACCGACACTAAACCTATCTCCAAACGGACTTAAACAAGGTTCCACGTGGCCCGAGACATCTAGGAGTTCCATTGGGTGCGTCCAAAATGATTCTCGAGCCTCCGGTACGTACTGTGCAAACCGTGCACCTATCTTGCAGAAAGATTAGCACCATCTCCAAATGGAACGAAACGAGCTTCCACTTGAGCCTTGTCACCTATGAGTACCATTGGGTGCGTCCATATCGATTTCTGAGGGTATGGTACGTTTGGTGCGAACCGTCCAACTATCTTGCACCGACACTAACACTGTCTCCAAATAGACTGAAACAAGATTTCACACGACTGATGTTACCTAGGAGTTCCATCGGATGCGTCCAAACTGATTTCCGAGCCCATGGTAAGTACGGAGCAACCCGTGCACCTCGTCAAGATTAGCACTGTAACACCTCAAGTGTTTAGTCCTTAATTGCATTGCATTTGCATAAGCATGACATGCATAATCCATGTTTAGTATTTCATGTAATGCAATTCATGTGTTTGTTTAGGGTTTGTTTGATTGAATTCATAAAGTATTTGATAGTTGGTGTAACAAAAAGGTAAAGTAGTCAATCATGACCTACAACACCTTAGCTATACTTAGAGTAACATTTGGATCAAGGTTCATGTTGACCAAAATTACAAAATTGCCCTCCATGACAAGTTTGACCCCCATTTGACCATAGAAGGCTCTAGTTTGACCAATTAGAAAGTCTAATTTAGAGACCTTGCATGGAAGAGCACCCTTAAGCAAAGTTGTAAAGAAATTCATGAGGAACAAAAGTCTCAATATGACCATCTCATGAAAGTGACCACAACATGCTCAAAAGTGGCCCACAAGTCAGCTAGTGGTGTAATTTCAGGACTTAGAATTTTTCTAAGTCTGGAATTGGACCTTACAGTTTCACTGGTACCTACTTTAGGAGCTTGTAGTTTGCAAACCAGACCAAACCAGTCTTCACTCATATTGACAAACTTGTAGATCACCTGTAGCACTCCAACTTTGTCAACAGTACCCAAGCCTGGTTCTTAAGGGTTCGAGAGATATTGTGTCAAGAAAATGACCTGTCAGTCGACATCTTTAACTGAAACCCGGTTTCAGTTTCACCGAGCACTACTTTGAGGCCATGTAGTTTCCATTATAGACCGAATCAGCTCGAGCTCTAGTGGACAATTTTGTAGACGTTATGTACCTCTACAACTTTACTAATTACGGATTGTACTAGATCGGCCTAGATTGGGAGTTACAGGTTGCCAAAGTCACGCTGTCAGGCTCGGCTTGACTGAAACCGCGATTCAGAACTTCAGAAAACTGAACGTGGCGCCCCGGCAGAAGAACGCCGCCGCGTGTCCTCCACGCGCCGCGCGCGACCTGGCACCTTGGCCAGCTGCCGAGCGCATGAAGGGCACCTCTGCGGTCGCCCCGACCTCAACCATCCATTCCCTACTCCTCCTCCCTCTCGTCTGCAAAAGGGAAAGAACCGAGCCGCCATTCCCCTTTCTTCTCCGGCGAGCTCGAGCGTGAGCTACGCCACACCACCGGCCGCCTAAGCTCGCCATTTCCTCCGCCTCGACACCCTCCATCCCCTGGACCTACCGAACCCCACGATTTGACCCAAGGTGAGCCGCAGTACCTTCTTCTCCGCCTCCGAGGGGTCGCCGGAGCCCGCCATGGGACCTCACCGTGGTCGGGGTGCTTCGGGTCCGTCTCCATCTCCCCTTACTCGCAAAACGGAACCGCCTTGCCCCGGTGAAGCTCGTACCGAGCCCAAACCGCACCATGCTTCTTCACCGGCGACGGTGCGCCGCCACCGGATGTCACCGGCCGCCCCGCACGGTGGCAGGCCCTCTCCACCCCATTCCCATCCATCCTACGGGTACCAATCGGTGCGCCAGGTGACGGAGAGCACGATACCGTGTTCGGTTAGCCGCGCGAGCCCTTCTCCGGCGAGCTCGAGCTCACCGGAGCTCGCGGGGCGCCGGCTCCCCTGTTTTCGGTCGCTGACCGCGGGGGTCCACCGTCAGCGTCGCGCGCGCGGGCAGGAGCGCTGAGCGGGCCGAGCGCGCGGGGGAATGCGTTGTGGGCCGAGTTCGTTTCCGGGCCGGCCCAGTCGTCCGAAGTGAAAATGATTTTTATTATTTTGTCACTGATTTTTGTACAAGTTGGGAAAATAGGAATCTAGGGTTTTAGTGATCCAAAAATCATAAGATAAATTTTGTTAGAATCTACTGGAGGTGTAGTATTTTAGAAAAATATGGATCTGGCATGAGATGTTTAAATTCTGTAAGAATTTATTAGATCCTTTAAATGTGTTTTGGAATGCATGCAAATTTGTTTAATTTATAACTTGAGCTGTAGTGTTCCATAAATCATGAAATTTGGTGGGTAGGTTAATCTATGCTAGTCCTAGCTCTGGTAAAAATTTGGGCATCAGTGCTTAAGTAATTTGTAAGTTATAAGGCTATCATTTTATTCTAGGAAATAATTGAAGGAATTTTTATAATTTTTCTACATGTGCAATGTTCTTGTAACTTTTTGGAGAATATCTTGGTACCCTAGAGTGTCTAAGAAAAATATGAAATC
>CM039598.1:34741467-34754353 GCA_022457205.1 Saccharum spontaneum | reverse complement strand
CGGATGCGTCGAAACTGATTTCCGAGCCTATGGTAGTTTCGGCGCAACCCGTGCACCTCATCAAGATTAGCACTATTCCAAACAGACTAGAACGAGCTTCCACTTGAGCCTCGTCACCTAGGAGTTCCATTGGGTGTGTCCAAAATAATTTCCAAACCTACGGTATGTTTGGTGCAAACCGTGCACCTATCTTGCATCAAGTTTAGCACCATCTCCAATCAGACCGTAACGAGCTTCCACTTGATCATCATCACCTAGGAGTACCATCTGGTGTGTCTAAATCGATTTCTGAGCCTATGGTATGTTTGGCGCAAACCGTGCAATTATCTTGCACCGACACTAAACCTATCTCCAAACGGACTTAAACAAGTTTCCACGTGGCCCGAGACACCTAGGAGTTCCATTGGGTGCGTCCAAAATGATTCTCGAGCCTCCGGTACGTTCTGTGCAAACCGTGCACCTATCTTGCAGAAAGATTAGCACCATCTCCAAATGGAACGAAACGAGCTTCCACTTGAGCCTTGTCACCTATGAGTACCATTGGGTGCGTCCATATCGATTTCTGAGGGTATGGTACGTTTGGTGCGAACCATCCAACTATCTTGCACCGACACTAACACTGTCTCCAAATAGACTGAAACAAGATTTCACACGACTCATGTTACCTAGGGGTTCCATCGGATGCGTCCAAACTGATTTTCGAGCCCATGGTAAGTACGGTGCAACCCGTGCACCTCGTCAAGATTAGCACTATCTCCAAACGGACCAAAACGAGCTTTCACTTGAGCCTCGTCACCTAGGAATTCCATTGGGTGCGTCCAAGACGATTTCCAAGCCTACGGTATGTTTGGCGCAAACCGTGCACCTATCTTGCATCAAGTTTAGCACCATCTCCAATCAGACCGTAACAAGCTTCCACTTGATCATCGTCACCTAGGAGTATCATCGTGTGCGTCCAAATCGATTTCTATGCCTATGGTATGTTGGGCGCAAAGCATGCAATTATCTTGCACCGACACTAAACCTATCTCCAAACGGACTTGAATGAGATTCCAGATGGCCCCCGACACCTAGCAGTTCCATTGGGTGCGTCCAAAATGATTCTCGAGCCTCCGGTACGTTCTGCGTAAACCATGCACCTATCTTGCAGAAAGATTAGCACCATCTCCAAACGGAACGAAATGAGCTTCCACTTGAGCCTCGTCACCTATGAGTACCATCGGGTGCGTCCATATCAATTTCTAAGGGTACAGTATGTTTGGTGTGAACCGTCCAACTATCTTGCACCGACACTAACACTGTCTCCAAATAAACTGAAACAAGATTTCACATGACTCACGTACCTAGGGGTTCCATCGCATGCGTCCAAACTGATTTCCGAGCCCATGGTAAGTACGGCGCAACCCGTGCACCTCGTCAAGATTAGCACTATCTCCAAACGGACCAAAACGAGCTTTCACTTGAGCCTCGTCACCTAGGAATTCCATTGGGTGCGTCCAAGACGATTTCCAAGCCTACGGTATGTTTGGCGCAAACCGTGCACCTATCTTACATCAAGTTTAGCACCATCTCCAATCGGACCGTAACGAGCTTCCACTTGAGCATCGTCACCTAGGAGTACCATCGGGTGCGTCCAAAACGATTTATGTGCCTATGGTATATTTGTTGAAGACCGTGCAATTATCTTGCACCGACACTAAACTTGTCTCCAAACGGACTTAAACGAGATTCCACATGGCCCCCGACACCTAGGAGTTCCATTAGGTGCGTCCAAAATGATTCTCGAGCCTCCGGTACGTTGTGCGTAAACCGTGCACCTATCTTGCAGAAAGATTAGCACCATCTCCAAACAGAACGAAACGAGCTTCCATTTGAGCCTCGTCACCTATGAGTACCATCAGGTGCGTCCATATCGATTTCTGAGGGTATGGTACGTTTGGTGCGAACCATCCAACTATCTTGCACCGACACTAAGACTATCTCCAAATAGACTGAAACAAGATTTCACATGACTCACGTTACCTAGGAGTTCCATCGGATGCGTCCAAACTGACTTCCGAGCCTATGGTAGGTTCGGCGCAACCCGTGCACCTCATCAACATTAGCACTATCTCCAAACAGACCAAAACGAGCTTCCACTTGAGCCTCGTCACCTAGGAATTCCATTGGGTGTATCCAAAACGATTTCCAAGACTATGGTATGTTTGGTTCAAACCGTACACCTATCTTGCAACAAGTTTAGCACCATCTCCAATCAGATCGTAACGAGCTTCCACTTGATCATCGTCACCTAGGAGTACCATCGGGTGCGTCCAAATGGATTTCTGAGCCTATGGTATGTTTGGCGCAAACCGTGCAATTATTTTTCACCGACACTAAACGTATCTCGAAACAGACTTAAACGAGATTTCACATGTCCCCCGAAACCTAGGAGTTCCATTGGGTGCGTCCAAAATGATTCTCGAGCCTCCGGTACGTTCTGCGCAAACCGTGCACCTATCTTGCAGAAAGATTAGCACCATCTCCAAACGGAACGAAACGAGCTTCCACTTGAGCCTCGTCACCTATGAGTACCATCGGGTGCGTCCATATCGATTTCTGAGGGTATGGTACGATTGGTGCGAACCGTCCAACTATCTTACACCGACACTAACCCTGTCTCCAAATAGACTGAAACAAGATTTCATAGGACTCACGTTACCTAGGAGTTCCATCGGATGCGTCGAGACTGATTTCTGAGCTTATGGTAGGTTCGGCGCAACATGTGCACCTCGTCAAAATTAGCACTACTCCAAACAGACCAAAACGAGCTTCCACTTGAGCCTCGTCAATTAGGAGTTCCATTGGGTGTGTCCAAAATGATTTCCAAGCCTATGGTATGTTTGGTGCAAACCGTGCACCTATCTTGCATCAAGTTTAGCACCATCTCCAATCAGACCGTAACGAGCTTCCACTCGATCATCGTCACCTAGGAGTACCATCGGTTGCGTCCAAATCGATTTCTGAGCCTATGGTATGTTTGGCGCAAATCGTGCAATTATCTTGCACCGACACCAAACCTATCTCCAAAAAGACTTAAACGAGATTCCACGTGGCCCCCGACACCTAGGAGTTCCATTGGGTGCGTCCAAAATGATTCTCGAGCCTCCGGTACGTTCCGTGCAAACCATACACCTATCTTGCAGAAAGATTAGCACCATCTCCAAACGGAACAAAACGAGCTTCCACTTGAGCCTCGTCACCTATGAGTACCATCGGGTGCGTCCATATCGATTTCTGAGGGTATGGTACGTTTGGTGTGAACCGTCCAACTATCTTGCACCGACACTAACACTGTCTCCAAATAGACTGAAACAAGATTTCACACGACTCACGTTACCTAGGGGTTCTATCGGATGCGTCCAAACTGATTTCTGAGCCCATGGTAGGTTCGGCGCAACCCATGCACCTCGTCAGGATTAGCACTATCTCCAAACGGACCAAAACGAGCGTCCACTTGAGCCTTGTCACCTAGGAATTCCATTGGGTGTGTCCAAGATGATTTCAAGCCTATGGTATGTTTGGCGCAAACCGTGCACCTATCTTGCATCAAGTTTAGCACCATCTCCAATCGGACTGTAACGAGCTTCCACTTGAGCATCGTCACCTAGGAGTACCATTGGGTGCGTCCAAATCGATTTCAAGGCGTATGGTACGACTGGTGCGAACCGTCCAACTATCTTGCACCGACACTAACACTGTCTCCAAATAGACTGAAATAAGATTCCACATGACTCACGTCACCTAGGAGTTCCATCGGATGTGTCGAAACTGATTTCCAAGCCTATGGTAAGTTCGGCACAACCCGTGCACCTCGTCAAGATTGGCACTACTCCAAACAGACTAAAACGAGCTTCCCCTTGAGCCTCGTCACCAAGGAGTTCCATTGGGTGTGTCCAAAATGATTTCCAAGCCTATGGTATGTTTGGTGCAAACCGTGCACCTATCTTGCATCAAGTATAGCACCATCTCCAATCAGACCGTAACGAGCTTCCACTTGATCATCGTCACCTAGGAGTACCATCAGGTGCATCCAAATCGATTTCTGAGCCTATGGTATGTTTGGCATAGACCGTGCAATTATCTTGCACCGACACTAAATCTGTCTCCAAACGGACTTAAACGAGATTCCACATGGCCCCTGACACCTAGGAGTTCCATTGGGTGCGTCCATAATGATTCTCGAGCCTCCGGTACATTCTGCGCAAACCGTGCACCATCTTGCAGAAAGATTAGCACCATCTCCAAACGGAACGAAACGAGCTTCCAGTTGAGCCTCATCACCTATGAGTTCCATTAGGTGTGTCCAAAACAATTTCCAAGCCTATGGTAGGTTTGGTGCAAACCGTGCACCTATCTTGCATCAAGTTTAGCACCATCTCCAATCGGACCGTAACGAGCTTCCACTTGAGCCTCGTCACCTAGGAGTACCATCGGGTGTGTCCAAATTGATTTCAGAGCGTATGGTACGATTGGTGCGAGCCGTCCAACTATGTTGCACCGGCACTAACACTGTCTCCAAATAGACTGAAACAAGATTTCACATGACCCATGTCACCTAGGAGTTCCATCGGATGCATCTAAACCAATTTCTGAGCCTATGGTAGGTTCCGCGCAACCCGTGCACCTATCTTGCATCAAGTTTAGCACCATCTCCAATCGGACCGTAACGAGCTTCCACTTGAGCATCGTCACCTGGGAGTACCATCGGGTGCGTCCAAATCGATTTCCAAGCCTATGGTATGTTTGCCGCAGACCGTGCAATTATCTTGCACCGACACTAAACCTGTCTCCAAATGGACTTAAACGAGATTCCACATGGACCCCGACACCTAGGAGTTCCATTGGTTGCATCCAAAATGATTCTCGAGCCTCTGGTTCGTTCTGCGCAAACCGTGCACCTATCTTGCAGAAAGATTAGCACCATCTCCAAACGGAACGGAACAAGATTCCACTCGAGCCTCATCACCTATGAGTACCATCGGGTGCGTCCATATCGATTTCTGAGGGTATGGTACATTTGGTGTGAACCGTCCAACTATCTTGCACCGACTCTAACACTGTCTCCAAATAGACTGAAACAAGATTTCACATGACTCACGTTACCTAGGAGTTCCATCGGATGCGTCGAAACTGATTTCCGAGCCCATGGTAGGTTCGGCGCAACCCGTGCACCTTGTCAAGATTTGCACAATCTCCAAACAGACCAAAATGAGCTTCCACTTGAGCCTCGTCACCTAGGAATTCCATTGGGTGTGTCCAAAACGATTTCCAAGCCTATGGTATGTTTGGTGCAAACCATGCACCTATCTTGCATCAAGTTTAGCACCATGTCCAATCGGACCGTAACGAGCTTCCACTTGAGCCTCGTCACCTAGGAGTACCATCGGGTGCGTCCATATTGATTTCTGAGGATATGGTACGTTTGGTGCGAAACGTCCAACTATCTTGCACCGACACTAACACTGTCTCCAAATAGATTGAAACAAGATTTCACATGACTCACATTACCTAGGAGTTCCATCGGAGGCGTGCAAACTAATTTCCGAGCCTATGGTAGGTTCGGCGCAACCCGTGCACCTTGTCAAGATTAGCACTATCTCCAAACGGACCAAAACGAGCTTCCACTTGAGCCTCATCAGCTAGGAATTCAACTGGGTGTGTCCAAAATGATTTCCAAGCCTATGGTATGTTTGGTGCAAACCGTGCACCTGTCTTGCATCAAGTTTAGCACCAACTCCAATTGGACCGTAACGAGCTTCCACTTGAGCCTCGTCACCTAGGTGTAGCATCTGGTGCGTCCAAATCGATTTCAGGGCGTATGGTATGATTGGTGCGAACCATCCAACTATCTTGCACTGACACTAACACTGCCTCCAAATAGACTGAAACAAGATTCCACATGACTCAAGTCACCTAGGAGTTCCATCGGATGCGTCGAAACTGATTTTCCGATCCTATGGTAGGTTCGGCGCAACCCGTGCACCTCGTCAAGATTAGCACTACTCCAAACAGACCAAAACGAGCTTCCACTTAAGCCTCGTCACCTAGGAGTTCCATTGGGTGTGTCCAAAATCATTTTCAAGCCTATGGTATGTTTGGTGCAAACCATGTACCTATTTTGCATCAAGTTTAGCACCATCTCCAATCGGACCATAACGAGCTTCCACTAGAGCATCGTCACCTAGTTGTACCATCAGGTGCGTCCAAAACGATTTACGTGCCTATGGTATATTTGGTGAAGACCGTGCAATTATCTTGCACCGACACTAAACTTATCTCCAAACGGACTCAAACGAGATTCCACATGGCCCCCGACACCTAGGAGTTCCATTAGATGCGTCCAAAATGATTCTCGAGCCTCCGGTACGTGCTGCGCAAACCGTGCACCTATCTTGCAGAAAGATTAGCACCATCTCCAAACGGAACGAAACAAGCTTCCACTTGGGCCTCGTCACCTATGAGTACCATCGGGTGCGTCCATATCGATTTCTGAGGGTATGGTACGTTTGGTGCGAACCGTCCAACTATCTTGCACCGACACTAACACTGTCTCCAAATAGACTGAAACAAGATTCCACATAACTCACGTCACCTAGGAGTTCCATCGGATGCGTCGAAACTGATTTCCGAGCCTATGGTAGGTTCGGCGCAACCCGTGCACCTCGTCAAGATTAGCACTACTCCAAACAGACCCAAAATGAGCGTCCACTTGAGCCTCGTCACCTAGGACTTCCATTGGGTGTGTCCAAAATGATTTCCAAGCCTATGGTATGTTTGGTGCAAACCGTGCACCTATCTTGCATCAAGTTTAGCACCATCTCCAATCAGACCGTAACGAGCTTCCACTTGATCATCGTCACCTAGGAGTACCATCGGGTGCGTCCAAATCGATTTCTAAGCCTTTGGTATGTTTGGCGCAGACCGTGCAATTATCTTGCACCGACACTAAACCTGTCTCCAAACAAACTTAAACGAGATTCCACATGGCCCCCGACACATAGGAGTTCCATTGGGTGCGTCCAAAATGATTCTCGAGCCTCCGGTACGTTCTGCGCAAACCGGGCACATATCTTGCAGAAAGATTAGCACCATCTCCAAACGGAACGAAACGAGCCTCCACTTGAGCCTCGTCACCTATGAGTACGATCGGGTGCGTCCATATCGATTTCTGAGGGTATGGTACGTTTGGTGCGAACCGTTCAACTATCTTGCACCGACTCTAACACTGTCTCCAAATAGACTGAAACAAGATTTCACATGACTCACGTCACCTAGGAGTTCCATCGGATGCATCTAAACCAATTTCTGAGCCTATGGTAGGTTCCGCGCAACCCGTGCACCTATCTTGCATCAAGTTTAGCACCATCTCCAATCGGACCGTAACGAGCTTCCACTTGAGCATCGTCACCTGGGAGTACCATCGGGTGCGTCCAAATCAATTTCCAAGCCTATGGTATGTTTGCCGCAGACCGCGCAATTATCTTGCACCGACACTAAACCTGATGAGGACATCAACACCGATCATACATCCACGCCGTCCACGCCGACACCTGCTGGTCCTATTACCCGTGCTCGTGCTCGAACACTTAATCATCAAGTGAGTTCCTTCTTGAGCTCTTGTCCATCCTGTTTAGATCTTGGAGACACGTGCACTCTTGTTTTGATTAGGAATCAAGGAGAAGACCGAAAGGGAAAAGGACTCGCGTAGGCTGGATTCGGACTGCAGCACACCTCCAACTTGTGACGGTCGCCACGGTTACATACGGAGTCGGATTGGGGTGATTCTGGACTTGTTGGAAAGCAAATAAAGTCTACTTTCATACGGATCTGACCTTATACTCATACCTGCTCAGAAACGGCATCAACAGTCCAAAAATCACCGAGAGGTCTATTCTGTCCAGGGTGCTGCGCCACCTTAAGTTAGCCCAATGGGCTTGTATCTTTTAGAGTCCAGTAGGGACGCGTCCTAGGGTTGGAGCACGATGCAAACTCTCTTGTGGTCGTCCTCCACACATCATATACCCCTTAGCCGCCACCAGGAACACTTGGGTTTTGTTTAGATCAAGTTTAGCCTTTGCTACTTGCTTGTAGGCGCGTGTGCTGATCCAGATACCCGTCTCCTTGTCTTCAGAACTCCACTCATAATAAGATTCAGTTTGAGGCTTTCAATTTCATCTTGCAAATTCAGTGCTTGTTTCCTTGTTCTTGCTAGTTCTTTGATTGCTTGCAGGACGGGAGCCCTAGTGGCTGGTTGTCGCGCTCCACAAGATCGTGACAGCCTTTGGAGGTGGTGTATCGGTTGCTAAGGCGCGGTCTTGGAAGGCTGTAGTCGGGCCGTGAACGTCATCTCCATCCACCAAATCGAGTGATCTCACGCCTCTCATCGAAAGATCGTCCATAAACCCTAGCGGGTTCATATCAATTGGTATCAGAGCAAGGTTTATCGGTGAGAGACTTGTAATTCTTCGCTGTTTTTATTTTTCCTACAGTCCAAAAAAAGCCAAAAAAAAGTAGATTAGTTTCCTACAATCCTATAGACTTTTGGGCCGTGGCTAGTGCTACCTAGTTAGGGCTTGTTGAGTCATCGGTTGCATCGGTTGTGTCAAGTTGCTGGTCTTAGTTTTAGTCCTTTAGAGTTTCGAGTTCTTGTCACGTTCTATCACAACACGCGCTATCATATAGTCTCTCTGTTGGTCGAATCCAAGTAGGGTTTGAAGTTTGAATCGGACAAGGAATCGACTGTTCCTCTCTGTTGGCCGAATCCAAGTAGGTTTTCAAGTTTGAGTTGGATCAAGGAATCGGGTATTCCTCGCTGTTGGCCAAGTCCGAGTAGAATTGGAAGTTCCAATCAGACGAGGAATTAGTTCACCCTGTGCTACAAATATCAAACGAACCACGCAGCAAGTATTCATATCTAAACGAGTGGCTTACTCTAGAGAGAGAGAGAGAGTATTTTTTTTACCGGAATACCCCTGCCCTTTCGGAAAAAGTGTGTGTGCTGAGTTGCTCTTTGGGAGTGTTCTTGTTCATATAATCAGTTTTGAGTGCCCCTGAAAAAGAAAATGTTCAAAAAAAAAGAAAGAAAAAAAAGAAAAAGAAAGAAGCAAAAGAAAAGAAGAGAAAGGGGCTGATCTTAGAGATTCTTCGTTCACTTTGGGTGGTGTGTTGTGCTCTCCTTTGTGTCCAGGCTCACGTCTCTAGCATGGTCTAGACTAGGACCAGCACAGTACCGCCGGTTGAACGATTATTCAGCTTGCTTTTTGTAACTAACGTGGTGCTAGTTCGTTCCTTGTTTCAGCCCACCTATAGCTCCACATATTCTACAGCTTGACAGGTCTCATGCTGCGGCACCGATACACTTCATCCATTGCTACAGACTTGTTGGTAGATGACCCCTCCTATCGAGCAAGGTAAGAACTGGTAAGAACTTGTGTAATAGGTGGAGAGTGAGCGACTTGCTGTAGCTACATCCTAGTAGTTGTAGGGCTTTTATTTCTTCACTTGTCTTCTTGTTGTCTTTGTCTTTGAACCATGCCAGGGACCGACAAAGATAACCAAATTCCACATTCGCCTCGCACAAAGGGCATCATACAACATTTTGAAAGGAAAGTGAAGTTGCACACGGAGGGACTTGATAATGACTTGCAGGTGACAAATGACAAACTTGGGCAGTTGGAGGCTACTCAGATTGCCGCAAACAACAAGCTTGCAGGTTTGGAGCAGTCCATTGCTAGTGTGGACAAGCCTTGCTGCTCTGCTGAGGCGTTTTGATGACCTCCACAACAATGATAAAGACCAGCATAAAGAAGAAAAGAAGGAGGAAGATCGAGAGGATGGCTGTTATGATGAAGAATACACAGGTGATACTGAACATGATGATCGAGACACTCGTGATCGACGTCGCCTACGTCACAACCGTAGAGGTATGGGTGGCCGCCGCCGACGCGAGGTACACAATAATGATGATGCTTTCAGTAAGATTAAATTGAAAATACCTCCTTTTGATGGTAAATATGACCCTGATGCATACATTTCTTGGGAGATTGCTGTTGATCAAAAGTTTGCATGCCATGAATTTCCTGAGAACACACGTGTTAGGGCTGCTACTAGTGAGTTCACAGATTTTGCTTCTGTTTGGTGGATCGAATATGGCAAGAAAAATCCTCATAACATACCTAAAACTTGGGATGCGCTGAAACGAGCCATGAGAGCTAGATTTGTTCCATCTTACTATGCCCGTGATATGATAAATAAGTTGCAGCAATTGAGACAAGGATCTAAATGTGTAGAAGAATACTATCAGGAATTACAAACGGGTATGTTGCATTGTAAATTAGAGGAGGATGAGGAACCTGCTATGGCTAGATTTTTAGGTGGATTAAATCGGGAAATTCAGGATATCCTCGCTTACAAAGAATACAATAACGTAACCAAACTGTTTCATCTTGCTTGTAAAGCTGAACGGGAAGTGCAGGGACGACGTGCTAGCGCAAGGACTAATGTTTCTGCAGGGAAAGCTAGTTCATGGCAGCCGCGCCCATCTACAACTCCGTCTACACGTACTCCTACGCCATCATCTAGTGACAAGACTCGAGCTGCCCCCACCAATTCAGTAGTGAAGACAGCGCAAAAGCCGGCTGCGAGTACTTCATCCGTGGCATCGACAGGTAGAACAAGCAACATACAATGTCATCGGTGTAAGGGATATGGCCATATGATGCGTGACTGCCCAAACAAGCGTGTTATGATTGTCAAAGATGATGGTGAGTGTTCATCTGCTAGTGAATTTGATGAAGATACACTTGCATTGCTTGCGGCTGACTATGCAGGTAGCGAGGAACACATAGAAGAACACATCAATACAGGTGACGCGGAGCACTATGAGAGCTTGATTGTACAGCGAGTGCTTAGTGCACAAATGGAGAAGGCGGAGCAAAATCAGCGACACACTTTATTCCAAACAAAGTGTGTCATCAAGGAGCGTTCGTGCCGCATGATCATTGATGGAGGTAGCTGCAACAACTTGGCAAGTAGCGACATGGTACAGAAGCTCGCCCTCACCACCAAACCACATCCCCATCCCTACTACATCCAATGGCTGAACAACAGTGGTAAGGCAAAGGTAACGAGATTGGTGCGAATCAATTTTGCCATCGGATCATACAAAGATATTGTTGAATGTGATGTTGTGCCTATGCAAGCTTGCAATATTCTGCTAGGTAGACCATGGCAATTTGATAGAGATTCGATGCATCATGGTAGATCAAATCAATATTCGTTTCTATACCATGATCGAAAAATTGTGTTGCATCCTATGTCTCCTGAAGCTATTATGCAATCTGATGTTACTAAGGCTGCAAAAGCAAAGAGCGAGAGTGACAAATCTGTTGTTGATGACAAAGATGAGATAACATTGAAAGGACGTTGTATGCTTGCTACAAAATCTGATATTAATGAGTTCAATGCATCCACCTCTGTTGCTTATGCTTTGGTATGCAAGGATGCTTTGATTTCATTTGAGGATATGCAACGTTCTTTGCCCCCTGCTGTTGCTAACATTTTGCAGGAGTATTCTGATGTGTTCCCCATTGAGATACCAGCGGGGCTGCCACCAATATGAGGGATTGAGCACCAAATTGATCTTATCCCTGGAGCATCTTTGCCAAACTGTGCGCCATACAGGACCAATCCGGAGGAAACGAAGGAAATTCAGCGACAAGTGCAAGAACTACTAGACAAAGGTTATGTGCGTGAGTCTCTTAGTCCTTGTGCTGTTCCAGTGATTTTAGTGCCTAAGAAAGATGGAACATGGCGCATGTGTGTTGATTGTAGGGCTATTAATAATATCACCATTCGATATCGACACCCTATTCCACGATTAGATGATATGCTTGATGAATTGAGTGGTGCTGTTGTGTTTTCAAAGGTTGATTTGCGTAGTGGGTACCATCAGATTCGTATGAAATTGGGAGATGAATGGAAAACTGCTTTCAAAACCAAGTTTGGTCTATATGAGTGGTTAGTCATGCCTTTTGTGTTAACTAATGCACCTAGTACTTTCATGAGATTAATGAACGAGGTTTTGCGTGCTTTCATTGGGAAATTTGTTGTCGTCTACTTTGATGATATACTGATTTATAGCAAATCCATTGATGAACACCTTGATCACTTACGTGCTGTTTTCAATGCTCTAACGTGATGCACGTTTGTTTGGTAACCTTGAGAAGTGCACTTTCTACACCGATCGAGTATCGTTTCTTGGCTATGTTGTCACTCCACAGGGAATTGAGGTTGATAAAGCCAAGGTGGAAGCTATACAAGGATGGCCTGTACCCACGACGGTCACACAAGTGCGGAGTTTCCTAGGACTTGCTGGTTTCTATCGCCGTTTTGTGAAGGACTTCAGCACCATTGCTGCACCATTGAGTGAGCTTACAAAGAAGGGAGTGCCCTTTTCTTGGGGCAAAGCACAAGAGCACGCCTTCCATGTGCTGAAAGATAAGTTAACACATGCACCTCTACTCCAACTCCCTGATTTTAATAAGACTTTCGAGCTTGAATGTGATGCGAGTGGAATTGGATTGGGTGGTGTTTTGTTACAAGAAGGAAAACCTGTTGCATACTTTAGTGAGAAATTGAGCGGGCCTATTCTTAATTATTCTACATATGATAAGGAATTATATGCTCTAGTGCGGACATTAGAAACATGGCAGCATTATTTGTGGCCCAAAGAATTTGTTATACATTCTGATCATGAATCTTTGAAGCATATTCGTAGTCAAGGAAAACTGAATCGTAGACATGCAAAATGGGTTGAATTTATTGAATATTTTCCTTATGTTAT
>CM039598.1:34700849-34741367 GCA_022457205.1 Saccharum spontaneum | reverse complement strand
GAAGAGTACAATGCCAACTTGCATGAAGAGTTCCATGCCCTCTACAACGGGATGGGCCCGTATGCTCCTCCGAACGCCGCTCAGATGGACCTCGATGACAACGCCGCTGCTGAAGGTAGCGATGGCGACGCCTCCGACATCGACGATGGCCCCGAGGAGTAGGATAGTGTCCTGCGTTAGTAGCTAGGCTTGACGCGATGGCCTTCTTTTGGTTTTCATGTGTCATGATGTATCCTGTTCGACCTTGAGACTGACGATCTTTTGGAGTTTGGTTGTGTATGCGATACCCGAACGCATAAAAGTCCAGTGTATGTATGCTGGCAACGTGGTTGTATGGAACATGATGTTGCATTTGAAGTAACTGAATTGGTGCTGTTGTTTAATTGGAATGAAATTATTGCGCCTCTGTTTTCTTGTATGACTTGTTCTCTCCAATGAATTCAGTATGGCATAATTGTTCATTCGGACATAATTTTACAACTTCACTCAATGGTGCTTGTTGCTGAAATATGCAGATGGCCAACACTCGTCGTGCTACGTATGAAGCCGCTGAGACTGGTGGCAATGGTACAGGAGCTGGTGGAAGTGGTGCCAACAATGTCAACCACCAAGAACCACGTCCAGAACCACATTTGCCCCCTCCTCCGCCGCTTACCGCAGAAATGTTCTTCACACAGTTCCTTGGAAGTCAGCGCAGTACTGAACAATCACAGAGGAATATGGAAGACTTTCTGCGTACCATCGCGGAAAATGTTCAAAGAGGAAATAACCAAGGTGGTGGCCATGGAGGGAACCAGTACAGCAGTTTCAAGGATTTCATGGATACGAGGCCACCTATTTTCAAAGAAGCAGCAGAGCCACTTGATGCCGAGGAATGGATTAACACTATGGAAGATAAGTTCCGTGTGTTAAGGATGACAGAAGTTCTGAAGTAGAGTATGCTGCACATCAGTTACAAGGACCAGCAGGAATGTGGTGGAAGCATCACCGCAGTACTTTTCCTCCTAATACCCAGATCTCTTGGAGGGATTTTACTGAAGCTTTTAAGGGAGTTTATATTCCCCCAGGGTTGGTTGAGATGAAGCTTGGAGAGTTCTTAGCCTTGAATCAGGGTACCAAGACAGTGACACAGTATCTGCATGCCTTTAATAATTTGTGCCGCTATGCTCCAGACATGGTTGACACAGATGCAAAGAAGATTGCTAGTTTCAAGAGAGGGTTGAGTCCGAAGATGATGAAGCATGTGGGTACCAATACCCGCAACAGATTCAACGACTTTATCAGTGACTGTTTGAAGCAAGAGAAGAACAATAATGCTTACACCGCATCCAAGAATCGCAAGAGAGTGTTCGAGTCAGGACCATCCCAGTCCAGAGTTGTCCCTGCCAACCGTCCATCTTATCGTCCGTCCGCACCTGGTGCGAGGTTCAGGCCGCCGCAGCATAAAACTCAGAACTACAAGGGGCCACAGAAACCGTACAAGATGGCAGTGCCACCAACAAAGACCAACGCAGCTGCAGAACAGAGCAACTCCAAGGGAGCAATAGGGTCTGCTGGTACAGTGAAAGGGCCCTGCTACAACTGTGGTCAGCCAGGCCACTTTTCCAAGTTCTGCCCTTATCCGCCTAAAAAGAAGCAACAGACTTACAATGCCCGTGTGCACCACACCGCCATTGATGAAGTTCCTGAGGGAGAGCCTGTAACTGCCGGTAAGTTTCTTGTGAACCATCACCCTGCAGTTGTTCTTTTTGATTCTGGATCTTCGCATTCTTTTATGAGTCAAGCATTTGCACGGAAGCATGAACAACTATGCACAGAATTGAGTTATGGTTATCGCATAAGTTCAGCAGGAGCTGATGTGTTAACCAATAAGATGGTTAGAGGGGCAACCCTTGAGTTAGGTAGTCGGAAGTTCAGAGTGAACCTGGTAGTTATGCCTGGGCTAGTTTTGGATATAATAATAGGAATGAACTGGATGAAAGACTGGGAAGCAGTCATAGATACAAGCAGTCGGATGCTTACCCTTAAAGATCCCCAGGCAGAGGGTACTTTTCAGGTACCATTGCCTAAAAGAACAGATCTTGTGAGTGTGACCTGTGCCATGGAAGTTACTCCTATCCATCAGATCCCAGTAGTATGTGAGTTTCCGGATGTGTTCCCAGACGAATTGCCTGGCCTTCCTCCAGATAGAGATGTTGAATTCGGAATCGAGTTGATCCCGGGACGGCTCCAATTTCTAGGAGACCTTATCGGATGCCTCCGGATGAGTTAGCTGAGTTGAAGAAACAGTTGGAAGAGTTGTTAAAGAAGGGGTTTATTCGCCCAAGTAAGTCTGAATGGGGATGTCCTGCCTTGTTTGTAAAGAAGAAGAAAGAGGGTACTCTCAGGATGTGTGTGGATTACCGACCTCTTAACGCTGTAACCATCAAGAATAAATATCCACTGCCTCATATTGATGTTCTGTTTGATCAGTTAGCTAAAGCCAGAGTGTTCTCCAAGATAGATTTAAGGTCAGGGTATCATCAGATAAAGATTAGACCTCAAGATGTTCCGAAAACCGCCTTTTCTACCAGATACGGGTTGTACGAGTATCTTGTTATGTCGTTTGGACTGACAAATGCTCCTGCATATTTTATGTATCTGATGAATACGGTTTTCATGCCAGAGTTGGATAAGTTTGTAGTTGTCTTCATTGATGACATTCTAGTATACTCTGAAAACGAGAAAGAGCATGAAGAGCATCTGAGAATTGTCTTGACCAGGTTGAGAAATCATAAGTTATATGCTAAGTTCAGCAAATGTGAATTTTGGTTGAAGAAAGTCCCTTTCCTCGGCCATATTCTATCTGAGAATGGAGTTTCTGTAGATCCGAGTAAAGTGCAAGAGGTTATGGATTGGAAGACTCCAACCACAGCGTCAGAAGTCAGGAGTTTCCTAGGCTTAGCTGGTTACTATCGCCGCTTTATCCCAGACTTCTCGAAGATTGCCAAGCCTATGACAAGTCTGTTACAGAAAGATCACAAGTTCGCGTGGACAGAGGAGTGTGAGACAGCTTTCCATACCTTGCGGAAACTGTTGACCACTGCTCCAGTTCTTGCACAACCCGACATCGAGAAACCTTTTGATGTGTTCTGTGACGCATCAAAAACAGGACTAGGGTGTGTGCTAATGCAAGAAGGAAGAGTCATCGCTTATGCCTCCCGACAGTTGAGAAAACATGAAATCAATTACCCGACACATGATCTTGAGCTTGCCGCTGTAGTGCATGCCTTAAAGATTTGGAGACACTATCTACTGGGTAACGTGTGCAACATTTTCACCGATCATAAGAGTCTCAAGTACATTTTCACCCAACCAGAATTGAACATGAGACAGCGGAGATGGTTAGAGTTGATCAAAGACTACAACTTGAATGTACAGTATCACCCCGGGAAAGCCAATGTGGTAGCCGATGCCTTAAGCAGAAAGTCACATTGTCTGAATGTGCAACCCTTGCTGGAAGATGGTTTCGATCTAATGCACCCTGCCGTGCTACAAAGTATTCAGATCAGTTGTTCCTTGGAGAGTAAGATTATAGAAGGTCAGAAAGCAGACAAGGGGATATTCCACATCAAAAAGAAGATTCAAGAAGAACCCTCGAAACACTTCCGGGTAGATGAGCAGGATGTGTTGTGGTTCGACAACCGTCTTGTTGTTCCAAAGGATAGAGAGCTTAAGAATAAAATTATGGATGAAGCTCATCTCTCTAAGTTGTCTATTCATCCTGGCAGCAGTAAAATGTATCAAGAACTAAGACCTCGTTATTGGTGGACCAAGATGAAGAAGGAAATTGCAGCGTATGTAGCCAGATGTGACACGTGTTGTAGAGTAAAAGCAATTCACATGAAGCCTGCCGGAATGTTACAACCTTTGTCAGTACCAAGTTGGAAGTGGGATGACATTAGTATGGATTTTATCACAGGTTTACCCACTACTCAAAAAGGTCACGATTCCATTTGGGTAATTGTGGATCGTCTTACTAAGACAGCTCACTTTTTGCCTGTCAAAACGGAATATAGACCACCTCAATATGCTGAGAAGTATATTGCAGAGATTGTGAGGTTGCATGGCATACCAAAGACTATAGTGTCTGACAGAGGGTCACAGTTCACTGCTCACTTTTGGGAGCATTTGCACAAAGGTTTGGGGACTAGTCTGATTCGTAGCACTGCCTATCATCCTCAAACAGATGGTCAGACTGAGAGAGTTAATGCTGTTCTAGAAGATATGTTAAGAGCTTGTGTGTTGTCTTCCAGAGGTTCATGGGAGTCATGGTTACCATTAGCAGAGTTCTCATACAATAACAGCTATCAAGAGAGTATCAAGATGGCACCTTTTGAGGCTCTGTATGGCCGAAAGTGTAGAACACCGTTAAACTGGATTGAGCCCGGAGAAAGAAGGTATTATGGTATTGACTTCGTAGAAGAAGCCGAAAAGAAAGTTCATATCATCCAGCAGAATATGAGAGCAGCCCAGTCACGTCAGAAAAGTTATGCAGATAAGAGAAGGAGACCGCTTGTGTTCGAAGTTGGCGACTATGTCTATCTAAAAGTTACGCCAATGAAAAAGAAAAGGTTTGGTGTGCGCAGAAAGCTGGCCGCCAGATTTGTGGGACCTTATAAAATCCTGGAACGGAAGGGTCCTGTGGCTTACAAATTGGAATTACCAGAGTCAATGGGTGCTATATTCCCAGTTTTTCATGTATCACATCTCAAGAAATGTTTGCGCGTTCCAGAGGAACAGATTGAACCTCGAGGCATAAAACTGAAGTCAGATCTGGTGTATCGTGAGCAGCCAGTTCGAGTTTTGGATACCAAGGAAAGGGCTACTCGAAACAGTGTGGTGAAAACATATAAGATACAATGGAGTCATCACGATGAAGGGGATGCATCTTGGGAAACGGGTGAATACTTAAAGAATGCTTATGAAGATTTTTATAACAAATGGTTCGTAACCCAAATCTCGGGACGAGATTTTTATAAGGGGGGAGGGCTGTAACACCCCGGTGTTATGCAATGCATCTTTGCATGGCAATCATATTGCATTTCATTCATATCATTATAATCCTGTATGATAATGGTATAATTCGAGTAAAATGAAAGCTTAAACATGCTACATTTCACGAATTAAAATAATATGATAATCACATTATATCAAAATCTTTGCAACCATAATTCTTACATCACTTGGAACCTTAGTTCAAATTTTGGAGCTCAAATTTGGTCAAAAACTTGTCAAAAGCAATTATGAAAAATATTCAAAAGTATTCCCTAATTTAGCTTTTATTTTGCTATTTAAAAACTATTAGGAATTTTGAAATGGCCCCTTAATCAAAGTTGTAGAGAATTTAATTTTGAGCAACTTTTATTTTTGGGCCAAGTCCATAAAATGCTTTCTTCTTGTTCAAAATTTGGTTTGAAGTTTGAATTACATTTGAAATTGAATTTGGAAATTTGAAAAATCAAATTTTGCCTTAACAGGCCGCAGCCTCCTTTCTCGGCCCGTTCGCGAAGCCGCCCAGCCCAGTCGCGCGCGCGCGCCCGCGCTCCCCGCCGCGGCCCAGGCCCAGCCAGGCCGTCTCCCTCCTCCGCCCGCGCACTCGCCGCGCGCGCTGGCGCCCCGGCAGAGCTCGCGCGCCGCGTGGCGGCCGCATGCCGGCCAACAGCGGCCGGGTGGCGCTCGGTCGCCCCCACCGACGCGTGCGCCCGCGCCTTAACCCCCCCCGCGCAGCACATCGCCACTCCTCCCTCCGCTCTGCCTCCTCACCGAGCGCGGCTGCCATTCCGCCTCCGCCACCGCACGCGCTCGCCGGACGCGCGCGTTCCGACGAGCTCCGGCCACCGCTGACCCCTCCATCTCGCCACGAGTTTCCTCTCTCTCTGGCGCACCCCGTGCTCACCTCCATTTCACGCGGTAAGCTCCCCAGCCCCGCCAATTGCTCGCCGGAGTTCCGGCCGAGCTCGCCGCGGTTCTCCGCTCCGTGGAAACCCCGTCTCCGCCTCTTCTCTTCCCTCACTCGCGCGAGCACCTTGTTCGCCTCCTCTTCCCGGTGCTCGGACACCACCTCCCGTGCCGTTCCATGGCCGGAGGGGAGCTCCCGCCGGTGAGCAGCGCCGCCGAGCCGCCATGGCCGGTGGCAAGCTCGATTTCGAGCTCCTCCGGTCGTGCAAAGGGTACCAGCGGGTTCGCCTCGTCGTGGGGATCACGACGGTGGTGACCTCGTCGCCGGCGACCTCGCCGTCGTCGAGCTCCGCGCGGTCAGCGCCCTCCTTGACTCGGAGCGGCTGACGCGTGGGACCCGATTGACCCGCGGGCCCGCCTGTCTGTCTCTGTGTGCGCTCGCGTGTGTAGTTCACCGGGTGCATCTAGCAGTTCAGCGGCTGGATTTAAAAAGGATTTTTGGAAATGATTTTTCAGAAAATGTGTAAATGCTTTAGAAAAATTGTAACTTGCTCATTTTAGCTCCAAATTTGATGAAACAAATTTCTATGGACTCTTTGGGACCAGATCTATGATGTAAAATTGTTGCATGTCAATTTTGATGAACTTTTCTGTAGAGTTTATAATTAAATAGTAAAATGGCTGTTTTCTTGATAAATACTTAATAAATCCTAGAAAAGTCAGAAAAATATGATTCCAAGTTTATTAATCTTTTTGTGTCATGTACTTTCTAGAGAAATTTTATAGCTTGGGTGTTCTGTATAAAAATTTGTAGTTGTAGTTCAAATGCTTTCTATTACCAATATTTGTTATTTTTGTTATTTAAATAAATTTGAATAAAACATGCAAGTGATAATTTTTCCATAGTGTTTGTTTAGGTAGTAGATAGTAGAAAAATTCCTAAATCTGTTGTTTGATACTTTTCAAAATGTAAAGTATTTTAAATGTCTATTTTAGGCCTTAGTTTGTTATTTTTGTATAGTAAGTTCTAAATATCCAAATGCAGTAAAAATTTTATGTCAAGCTATTTTTGATATTAGTAACCCACTGTAATTCTCTAAGATTTTTCTGAGCTACTAAAATATGTGTTGCTGTTCAAATGTAGGGCTAATTAGGGTTTCCATTTTTATTCTTTAATACAAAGATAATTAGTAAGGTAATACTTTGGTGTATCTTTGAAGCACCTTGTTAGTCAAGTACTCTTGCATGGTAGAGAATAGTAGTGGTAATTTTCGAGTACATGTTCTTGGATGACGTAGACTACCTTGTAGAAGAGTCATAAGTTCCACATGATCTGATAATGTAACATATTCACTTCATCGCTTGCATTCCGCATCTTCATCATCTCATGTCACTTCTGCATTGCACCTATGCATGTTGCACTCATACTTCTGCATCATACAGGATCGCAGGAGGTGGTTCCGACAGTAGTTCCCGAGGACGCAGAGGAGCAGCCCGAGGAGCCGGAGCCAGCAGAAGCCGAAGAGGAGTCCAGTGAAGAGCTTCCGGAGTGCCCCGACCATCGTCCCAGTACCTTCGAGCGAGGCAAGCCCCGGAGCATTTCTCCCTCGGTTTGCAAAGAATTATTTATTAATTTCACTTAATCTGATGCATTAAGTTTAGGAGTTGTTTGCAAACGTTGTTGCATTATACCTTGTTCCACTTTGTTTTACCCGATCCTTGTCACCCTGGTGTCCACGGTCAATACTTGCTTAGTTTGCTTAGACCGGTAGAAGTCGGGTGATTGCCTGTCATCCGCGAGCTGTAGGGGATTACCTGGTTTTATGTGAAGGAAATGTCACGTGAGAATAACTAAGTGTGGAATTGAATGTGAGACCGGGCGGAAGCTTGCAGGGTTCTGGACTGTAGTGTCTTCCGTCTGTGTCGATTAAGGACCGTCCGATGTCGGGCCTCGGGTCATGTTGAACGCATGCCTCACATTTAGCTGGCCGGATAAAGTACCTTTCGACCGCGAAGCCGGGAGATTATTCGGGCCGAGTAGATTGCCCGCAACGCACTGTACCGGAGCAGTAGTGGCAGGAAACGGGGGCGCGATGATAAGGCCAAAGAGCAGTCGGGCGGCCCCCGGGTACATGTGGTTCCTGGCAAGCTCGCGACTTTACCTGAATGGTTGACTCGGTGACCAATACCTCACTTTAGCGGGTGAGTGAGGTTTGTGTGAGGAATAAATTACCAGCTGGTCAATAATCGATTCGAATCGCCATCGTTCACTGGATAGTGAACACTTGACTTGAGTTACTTCATCGTAGTAATACTGATGAAACACTTGGATAGTTATGAGGAAATGACATGGTAACTATTGTTAATGATCAATGGTAATCCTTGCTTGCTTAATTACATGGTTACTTTAGCATAAAGTGCAAACATAGTTGACAGGAGAATAAAGATTTAAAAGATGACCTGCTTAGTAAATGCTTTGATAAGCTAAAAATGCTTTTCTTGCAAATGAGTCAGCTACCCCACCAAAAAGCCTATCATGATCCTTGGAGTCTTTTTGTTTTGGTTCTGTCGGGTAAGTCTAGCTGAGTACCTTCTCGTACTCAGGGCTTTGTTCCCATTTGTTGCAGATGGACAGATGTACTATGGTTATTGTATCAACTGTCTATACCCTGCGATGGGCGAAGCCTAGGACCATGGGCAATGGTCACTCACTACTCCTCGCCTGATGCTTTTGTGGGAGATGATCGCAAGCTGGCACTGTATTTTGGAAAGGATGTGTGTGTGTGTGTGCCTTGAACTAATGCTTCCGCTACTTTATTTGAAACCGGTTTGTAATAACTATGTTTAAACTCCGATGTATTTTGTGCCGCAAACTACTGTGTAACTTATGAAGGTAATCGCTGAACTTATTACGATCTTGGCTGTGATGTGAAATGGTTTGAAATCCGTCGAGATTTCACGGACTACCGGGTTATACGGGCTTAAGTTTGGTAAATTGTCCGTCCGTTGGATGATTTTCTTACTTAATCTCGTATAATTGGGCGGTTCTGTTACAGCTTCCACTTCAGCCTCGTCACCTATGAGTTCCATGGGGTGTGTCCAAAATGATTTCCAAGCCTATGGTATGTTTGCCGCAAACCGTGCACCTATCTTGCATCAAGTTTAGCACCATCTCCAATCGGACCACAACGAGCTTCCACTTGAGCATCGGTCACCTAGGAGTACCATCGGGTGCGTCCAAAACCATTTATGTGCCTATGGTATATCTGGTGAAGACCGTGCAATTATCTTGCACCGACACTAAACCTGTCTCCAAACGGACTTAAACAAGATTCCACATGGCCCCCGACACCTAGGAGTTCCATTAGGTGCGTCCAAAATGATTCTCGTGCCTCCGGTACGTTCTGCGCAAACCGTGCACCTATCTTGCAGAAAGATTAGTACCATCTCCAAACGGAATGAAACGAGCGTCCACTTGAGCCTCATCACCTATGTATACCATCGGGTGTGTCCATATCGATTTCTGAGGGTATGGTACATTTGGTGCGAACCAGCCAACTATCTTGCACCGACACTAACACTGTCTCCAAATAGGCTGAAACAAGATTTCACATGACCCACGTTACCTAGGAGTTCCATTGGATGCGTCAAAACTGATTTCTGAGCCTATGGTAGGTTTGACGCAACCCATGCACCTCGTCAAGATTAGCACTACTCCAAACAGACCAAAACGAGCTTCCACTTGAGCATCGTCACCTAGGAGTTCCATTGGGTGTGTCCAAAATGATTTCCAAGCCTATGGTATGTTTGGTGTAAACCATGCACCTATCTTGCATCAAGTTTAGCACCATCTCCAATCAGACCGTAACGAGCTTCCACTTGATCATCGTCACCTAGGAGTACCATCGGGTGCGTCCAAATCGATTTCTGAGCCTATGGTATGTTTGGCGCAGACCGTGCAATTATCTTGCACCGACACTAAACCTATCCCCTAACAAACTTAAACGAGATTCCACATGGCCGGGACACCTAGGAGTTCCATTGGGTGCGTCCAAAATGATTCTCGAGCCTTCAGTACGTTCTGCGCAAACTGTGCACTTATCTTGCAGAAAGATTACATCATCTCCAAACGGAATGAAATGAGCTTCCACTTGAGCCTCGTCACCTGTGAGTTCCATTAGGTGTGTCCAAAACGATTTCCAAGCCTATGGTATGTTTGGTGCAAACCGTGCACCTATCTTGCATCAAGTTTAGCACCATCTCCAATCGGACCGTAACGAGCTTCCACTTGAGCCTCATCACCTAGGAGTACCATCGGGTGTGTCCATATCGATTTCTGAGGGTATGGTACGTTTGGTGCGAACCGTCCAACTATCATGCACCAACACTAACACTGTCTCCAAATAGACTGGAACAAGATTTCACATGACCCACGTTACCTAGGAGTTCCATCGGATGCGTCGAAACTGATTTCTGAGCCTATGGTAGGTTTGACGCAACCCATGCACCTCGTCAAGATTAGCACTACTCCAAACAGACCAAAACGAGCTTCCACTTGAGCCTCGTCACCTAGGAGTTCCATCGGGTGTGTCCAAAATGATTTCCAAGCCTATGGTTTGTTTGGTGTAAACCATGCACCTATCTTGCATCAAGTTTAGCACCATCTCCAATCAGACCGTAACGAGCTTGCACTTGATCATCGTCACCTAGGAGTACCATCGGGTGCGTCCAAATCGATTTCTGAGCCTATGGTATGTTTGGCGCAGACCGTGCAATTATCTTGCACTGACACTAAACCTATCTCCTAACAAACTTAAACGAGATTCCACATGGCCCCCGAGACCTAGGAGTTCCATTGGGTGCGTCCAAAATGATTCTCGAGCCTTCAGTACGTTCTGCGCAATCCGTGCACTTATCTTGCAGAAAGATTAGCACCATCTACAAACGGAACGAAATGAGCTTCCACTTGAGCATCGTCACCTGTGAGTTCCATTAGGTGTGTGCAAAACGATTTCCAAGCCTATGGTATGTTTGGTGCAAACCGTACACCTATCTTGCATCAAGTTTAGCACCATCTCCAATCGGACCGTAACGAGCTTCCACTTGAGCCTCATCACCTAGGAGTACCATCGGGTGCGTCCAAATCAATTTCAGAGCATATGGTATGATTGGTGCGAGCCGTCCAACTATCTTGCACCGGCACTAACACTATCTCCAAATAGACTGAAACAAGATTCCACATGACCCACGTCATCTAGGAGTTCCATTGGATGCATCTAAACCAATTTCCGAGCCTATGGTAGGTTCCACGCAACCCGTGCACCTCGTCAAGATAGCACTATCTCCAAACGGACCAAAACAAGCTTCCACTTCAGCCTCGTCACCTATGAGTTCCATGGGGTGTGTCCAAAATGATTTCCAAGCCTATGGTATGTTTGGCGCAATCCGTGCACCTATCTTGCATCAAGTTTAGCACCATCTCCAATCGGACCGCAACGAGCTTCCACTTGAGCATCGTCACCTAGGAGTACCATCGGGTGCGTCCAAAACCATTTATGTGCCTACGGTATATTTGGTGAAGACTGTGCAACTATCTTGCGCTGACACTAAACCTGTCTCCAAACGGACTTAAATGAGATTCCACATGGCCCTCGACACCTAGGAGTTCCATTAGGTGCGTCCAAATTGATTCTGCGCAAACCGTGCACCTATCTTGCAGAAAGATTAGCACCATCTCCAAACGGAATGAAATGAGCTTCCACTTGAGCCTCGTCACCTATGAGTACCATCGGGTGTGTCCATATCGATTTCTGAGGGTATGGTACGTTTGGTGCGAAGCATCCAACTATCTTGCACCGACACTAACACTGTCTCCAAATAGACTGAAACAAGATTTCACATGACCCACGTTACCTAGGAGTTCCAACGGATGCGTCAAAACTGATTTCCGAGCCTATGGTAGGTTCGGCGCAACCCGTGCACCTCGTCAAGATTAGCACTACTCTAGACAGACCAAAACAAGCTTCCACTTGAGCCTCGTCACCTAGGAGTTCCATTCGGTGTGTCCAAAATGATTTCTAAGCCTATGGTATGTTTGGTGCAAACCGTGCACCTATCTTGCATCAAGTTTAGCACCATCTCCAATCGGACCATAACGAGCTTCCACTTGAGCCTCGTCACCTAGGAGTACCATCGGGTGCGTCCAAATTGATTTCAAAGCGTATGGTACGATTGGTGCGAGCCGTCCAACTATATTGCACCGGCACTAAAACTGTCTCCAAATAGACTGAAACAAGATTCCACATGACCCACGTCACCTAGGAGTTCCATTAGATGCATCTAAACCAATTTCCGAGCCTATGGTAGGTTCCGTGCAACCCGTGCACCTCGTCAAGATTAGCACTATCTCCAAATGGACCAAAACAAGCTTCCACTTCAGCCTCGTCACCTATGAGTTCCATGGGGTGTGTCCAAAATGATTTCCAAGCCTATGGTATGTTTGGCGCAATCCGTGCACCTATCTTGCATCAAGTTTAGCACCATCTCCAATCGGACCGCAACGAGCTTCCATTTGAGCATCGTCACCTAGGAGTACCATCGGGTGCGTCCAAAACCATTTATGTGCCTATGGTATATCTGGTGAAGACCGTGCAATTATCTTGCACCGACACTAAACCTGTCTCCAAACGGAGTTCCACATGGCCCCCGACACCTAGGAGTTCCATTAGGTGTGTCCAAAATGATTCTCGTGCCTCTGGTACGTTCTGCGCAAAACGTGCACCTATCTTGCAGAAAGATTAGTACCGTCTCCAAATGGAATGAAACGAGCGTCCACTTGAGCCTCGTCACCTATCTATACCATCGGGTGTGTCCATATCGATTTCTGAGGGTATGGTACGTTTGGTGCGAACCGTCCAACTATCTTGCACCGACACTAACACTGTCTCCAAATAGACTGAAACAAGATTTCACATGACCCACGTTACCTAGGAGTTCCATCGGATGCGTCAAAACTGATTTCTGAGCCTATGGTAGGTTTGACGCAACCCATGCACCTCGTCAAGATTAGCACTACTCCAAACAGACCAAAACGAGCTTCCACTTGAGCCTCGTCACCTAGGAGTTCCATTGGGTGTGTCCAAAATGATTTCCAAGCCTATGGTATGTTTGGTGTAAACCGTGCACCTATCTTGCATCAAGTTTAGCACCATCTCCAATCAGACCGTAACGAGCTTCCACTTGATCATCGTCACCTAGGAGTACCATCTGGTGCTTCCAAATCGATTTCTGAGCCTATGGTATGTTTGGCGCGGACCGTGCAATTATCTTGCACCGACACTAAACCTATCTCCTAACAAACTTAAACGAGATTCCACATGGCCCCCGACACCTAGGAGTTCCATTGGGTGCGTCCAAAATGATTCTCGAGCCTTCAGTACGTTCTGCGCAAACTGTGCACTTATCTTGCAGAAAGGTTAGCACCATCTCCAAACGGAAAGAAATGAGCTTGCACTTGAGCCTCGTCACCTGTGAGTTCCATTAGGTGTGTCCAAAACGATTTCCAAGCCTATGGTATGTTTGGTGCAAACCGTGCACCTATCTTGCATCAAGTTTAGCACCATCTCCAATCGGACCGTAACGAGCTTCTACTTGAGCCTCATCACCTAGGAGTACCATCGGTTGTGTCCATATCGATTTCTAAGGGTATGGTACGTTTGGTGCGAACCGTCCAACTATCTTCCACCGACACTAACACTGTCTCCAAATAGACTGAAACAAGATTTCACATGACTCACGTTACCTAGGAGTTCCATCGGATGCGTCGAAACTGATTTCCGAGCCTATGGTAGGTTCGGCGCAACCCGTGCACCTCGTCAAGATTAGCACTACTCCAAACAGACCAAAACAAGCTTCCACTTGAGCCTCGTCACTTAGGAGTTCCATTGGGTGTGTCCAAAATGATTTCCAAGCCTATGGTTTGTTTGGTGCAAACGGTGCACCTATCTTGCATCAAGTTTAGCACCATCTCCAATCGGACCGTAACGAGCTTCCACTTGATCATCGTCACCTAGGAGTACCATCAGGTGCGTCCAAATCGATTTCTGAGCATATGGTATGTTTGGCGCAGACCGTGCAATTATCTTGCACCGACACTAAACCTATCTCCAAACAAACTTAAACGAGATTCCACATGGCCCCCGACACCTAGGAGTTCCATTGGGTGCGTCCAAAATGATTCTCGAGCCTTCAGTACGTTCTGCGCAAACCGTGCACTTATCTTGCAGAAAGATTAGCACCATCTCCAAACGGAATGAAACGAGCTTCCACTTGAGCCTCGTCACCAATCAGTTCCATTAGGTGTGTCCAAAACGATTTCCAAGCCTATGGTATGTTTGGTGCAAACCGTGCACCTATCTTGCATCAAGTTTAGCACCATCTCCAATTGGACCGTAACGAGCTTCTACTTGAGCCTCATCACCTAGGAGTACCATCGGGTGCGTCCAAATCGATTTCTGAGCCTATGGTATGTTTGGCGCAGACCGTGCAATTATCTTGCACCGACACTAAACCTATCTCCAAACGGACTTAAACGAGATTCCACATGGCCCCCGACACCTAGGAGTTCCATTGGGTGCGTCCAAAATGATTCTCGAGCCTCCGGTACGTTCTGCGCAAACCGTGCAACTGTCTTGCAGAAAGATTAGCACCATCTCCAAACGGAACGAAACGAGCTTCTACTTGAGCCTCGTCACCTATGAGTTCCATTAGGTGTGTCCAAAACGATTTCCAAGCCTATGGTATGTTTGGTGCAAACCGTGCACCTATCTTGCATCAAGTTTAGCACCATCTCCAATCGGGCTGTAACGAGCTTCCACTTGAGCATTGTCACCTAGGAGTACCATCGGGTGCGTCCAAATCGATTTCAAAGCGTATGGTATGACTGGTGCGAGCCGTCCAACTATCCTGCACAGGCACTAACAGTGTCTCCAAATAGACCGAAACAATATTCCACATGACCCACGTCACCTAGGAGTTCCATCGGATGCATCTAAACCAATTTCTAAGCCTATGGTAGGTTCCTCGCAACCCATGCACTTCGTCAAGATTAGCACTATCTCTAAACGGACCAAAACAAGCTTCCACTTTTGCCTCGTCACCTATGAGTTCCATGGGGTGTGTCCAAAACGATTTCCAAGCCTATGGTATGTTTGGCGCAAACCGTGCACCTATCTTGCATCAAGTTTAGCACCATCTCCAATCGGACCGTAACAAGCTTCCACTTGAGCATCGTCACCTAGGAGTACCATCGGGTGCGTCCAAAACGATTTATGTGCCTATGGTATATTTGGTGAAGACCGTGCAATTATCTTGCACCGACACTAAACCTGTCTCCAAACGGACTTAAACGAGATTCCACATGGCCCCTGACACCTAGGAGTTCCATTAGGTGCGTCCAAAATGATTCTCGAGCCTCCGGTACGTTCTGCGCAAATCGTGCACCTATCTTGCAGAAAGATTAGCACCATCTCCAAACGGAACGAAACGAGCTTCCTCTTGAGCCTCATCACCTATGAGTACCATCGGGCGCATCCATATCGATTTCTGAGGGTATGGTACGTTTGGTGTGAACCGTCCAACTATCTTGCACGGACACTAACACTATCTCCAAATAGACTGAAACAAGATTCCACATGACTCACGTCACCTAGGAGTTCCATCGGATGCGTCAAAACTAATTTCCGAGCCCATGGTAGGATCGGTGCAACCCGTGCACCTCGTCAAAGATTAGCACTACTCCAAACAGACCAAAACGAGCTTCCACTTGAGCCTCGTCACCTAGGAGTTCCATTGGGTGTGTCCAAAATGATTTCCAAGCCTATGGTATGTTTGGTGCAAACCGTGCACCTATCTTGCATCAAGTTTAGCACCATCTCCAATCAGACCGTAACGAGCTTCCACTTGATCATCATCACCTAGGAGTACCATCGAGTGCGTCCAAATCGATTTCTGAGCCTATGGTATGTTGGCGCAGACCGTGCAATTATCTTGCACCGACACTAAACCTATCTCCAAACGGACTTAAACGAGATTCCACATGGCCCCCGACACCTAGGAGTTCCATTGGGTGCGTCCAAAATGATTCTCGAGCCTCCGGTACGTTCTGCGCAAACCGTGCAACTATCTTGTAGAAAGATTAGCACCATCTCCAAACGGAATGAAACGAGCTTCTACTTGAGCCTCGTCAGCTATGAGTTCCATTAGGTGTGTCCAAAACGATTTCCAAGCCTATGGTATGTTTGGTGCAAACCGTGCACCTACTTGCATCAAGTTTAGCACCATCTCCAATCGGGCTGTAACGAGCTTCCACTTGAGCATTGTCACCTAGGAGTACCATCAGGTGCGTCCAAATCGATTTCAAAGCGTATGGTATGATTGGTGCGAGCCGTCCAACTATCCTGCACCGGCACTAACAGTGTCTCCAAATAGACCGAAACAATATTCCACATGACCCACGTCACCTAGGAGTTCCATCGGATGCATCTAAAGCAATTTCTAAGCCTATGGTAGGTTCCGCGCAACCTGTGCACTTCGTCAAGATTAGCACTATCTCTAAACGGACCAAAACAAGCTTCCACTTGAGCCTCGTCACCTATGAGTTCCATGGGGTGTGTCCAAAACGATTTCCAAGCCTATGGTATGTTTGGCGCATACCGTGCACCTATCTTGCATCAAGTTTAGCACCATCTCCAATCGGACCGTAACGAGCTTCCACTTGAGCATCGTCACCTAGGAGTACCATCGAGTGCATCCAAAACGATTTATGTGCCTATGGTATATTTGGTGAAGACCGTGCAATTATCTTGCACCGACACTAAACCTGTCTCCAAACGGACTTAAACGAGATTCCACATTGCCCCCGACACCTAGGAGTTCCATTAGGTGCGTCCAAAATGATTCTCGAGCCTCCGGTACGTTCTGTGCAAATCGTGCACCTATCTTGCAGAAAGATTAGCACCATCTCCAAACAGAACGAAACGAGCTTCCTCTTGAGCCTCGTCACCTATGAGTACCATCGGGTGCATCCATATCGATTTCTGAGGGTATGGTACGTTTGGTGCGAACCGTCCAACTATCTTGCACTGACACTAACACAGTCTCCAAATAGACTGAAACAAGATTCCACATGACTCACGTCACCTAGGAGTTCAATCGGATGCGTCAAAACTGATTTCCGAGCCTATGGTAGGTTCGGCGCAACCCGTGCACCTCGTCAAGATTAGCACTACTCCAAACAGACCAAAATGAGCTTCCACTTGAGCCTCGTCACCTAGGAGTTCCATTGGGTGTGTCCAAAATGATTTCCAAGCCTATGGTATGTTTGGTGCAAACCGTGCACCTATCTTGCATCAAGTTTAGCACCATCTCCAATCAGACCGTAACGAGCTTCCACTTGATCATCATCACCTAGGAGTACCATCGGGTGCGTCCAAATCGATTTCTGAGCCTATGGTATGTTTGGCGCAGACCGTGCAATTATCTTGCTCCGACACTAAACCTATCTCCAAACGGACTTAATGAGATTCCACATGGCCCCCGACACCTAGGAGTTCCATTGGGTGCGTCCAAAATGATTCTCGAGCCTCCGGTACGTTCTGCGCAAACCGTGCACCTATCTTGCAGAAAGATTAGCACCATCTCCAAACAGAACAAAACGTGCTTCTACTTGAGCCTCGTCACCTATGAGTTCCATTAGGTGTGTCCAAAACGATTTCCAAGCCAATGGTATGTTTGGTGCAAACCATGCACCTATCTTGCATCAAGTTTAGCACCATCTCCAATCGGACCATAACGAGTTTCCACTTGAGCCTCGTCACCTAGGAGTACCATCAGGTGCGTCCAAATCGATTTCAGAGCGTATGGTACTATTGGTGCGAGCCGTCCAACTATCTTGCACCAGCACTAACACTGTCTCCAAATAGACTGAAACAAGATTCCACATGACCCACGTCACCTAGGAGTTCCATCGGATGCATCTAAACCAATTTCCGAGCCTATGGTACGTTCCGCACAACCCGTGCACCTCGTCAAGATTAGCACTATCTCCAAACGGACCAAAACAAGATTCCACTTCAACCTCGTCACCTATGAATTCCATGGGGTGTGTCCAAAATGATTTCCATGCCTATGGTATGTTTGGCGCAATCCGTGCACCTATCTTGCATCAAGTTTAGCACCATCTCCAATCGGCCCGCAACGAGCTTCCACTTGAGCATCGTCACCTAGGAGTACCATCGGGTGCGTCCAAAACCATTTAAGTGCCTATGGTATATCTGGTGAAGACCGTGCAATTAACTTGTACCGACACTAAACCTGTCTCCAAACGGACTTAAATGAGATTCCACATGGCCCCCGACACCTAGGAGTTCCATTAGGTGCGTCCAAAATGATTCTCGTGCCTCCGGTACGTTCTGCGCAAACCATGCACCTATCTTGCAGAAATATTAGTACCATCTACAAACGGAATGAAACGAGCTTCCACTTGAGCCTCGTCACCTATGAGTACCATCGGGTGTGTCCATATCGATTTCTGAGGGTATGGTACGTTTGGTGCGAACCGTCCAACTATCTTGCACCGACACTAACACGTCTCCAAATAGACTGAAAAAAGATTTCACATGACTCACGTTACCTAGGAGTTCCATCGGATGCGTCGAAACTAATTTCCGAGCCTATGGTAGGTTCGGCGCAACCTGTGCACCTCGTCAAGATTAGCACTACTCCAAACAGAGAAAAACAAGCTTCCACTTGAGCCTCGTCACCTACAAGTTCCATTGGGTGTGTCCAAAATGATTTCCAAGCCTATGGTATGTTTGGTGCAAACCGTGCACCTATCTTGCATCAAGTTTGGCACCATCTCCAATCAGACCGTAACGAGCTTCCACTTGATCATCGTCACCTAGGAGTACCATCGGGTGCGTCCAAATCGATTTCTGAGCCTATGGTATGTTTGGCGCAGACCGTGCAATTATCTTGTGATACATCCGGCCCAGGTGGGGTTGGCCGAGGCCCAATAAATTATGGTTGCCCGGACCCCAACAGTTCCTATGCACACCCACTCGGGGAAAGGCCCAATGTCCCTAAAAGACTAGTGTGATAGGGGAAGGGTGGCTCTCTCTTTTAAGGTGGCTTCCTCCTCCCAAGCTAAGCAAGGTGGGATTATTCAGAGGCTCACACGGTTGCCGCCCGACTACAACTAGACCACTTGGCCTTTTTTGTTGTGTCTTTGCCAGCGGGTAATAGTGGAGGATGTCCTCATCATTCCCACCCCCTTAAACAAGGGCCCAGCTCTGATACCAATTGATATGAACCTGCTAGGGTTTATTGACGATCTTTCGATGAGAGGCGTGAGATCACTTGATTTGGTGGATGGAGATGATGTTCACGGCCCGACTACAGCCTTCCAAGACCGCGCCTTAGCAACCGATACACCACCTCCAAAGGCTGTCACGATCTTGTGGAGCGCGACAACCAGGCACTAGGGCTCCTGTCCTGCAAGCAATCGAAGAACTAGCAAGAACAAGGAAACAATCACTAAATTTGCAAGATGAAATTGAAAGCCTCAAACTGAATCTTATTATGAGTGGAGTTCTGAAGACAAGGAGACGGGTGGCTGGATCAGCACACGCGCCTACAAGCAAGTAGCAAAGGCTAAACTTGATCTAAACAAAACCCAAGTGTTCCTGGTGGCGGCTAAGGGGTATATGATGTGTGGAGGACGACCACAAGAGAGTTTGGGTCATGCTCCAACCCTAGGATGCGTCCCTACTGGACTCTAAAAGATACAAGCCCATTGGGCTAACTTAAGGTGGCGCAGCACCCTGGACAGAATAGACCTCTCGGTGATTTTTGGACTGTTGACGCCGTTTCTAAGCAGGTATGAGTATGAGGTCAGATCCGTATGAAAGTAGACTTTATTAGCTTTCCAACAAGTCCAGAATCACCCCAATCCGACTCCGTATGTAACCGTGGCGACCGTCACAATTTGGAGGTGTGCTGCAGTCCAAATCCAGCCTACGCGAGTCCTTTTCCCTTTCGGTCTTCTCCTTGATTCCTAATCAAAACAAGAGTGCACGTGTCTCCAAGATCTAAATAGGATGGACAAGAGCTCAAGAAGGAACTCACTTGATGATTAAGTGTTCGAGCACGAGCACGGGTAATAGGACCAGCAGGTGTCGGCGTGGACGGCGTGGATGTATGATCGGTGTTGATGTCCTCATCGTGATGCTAAATTTCTTAGCCATTTTTGGAGAACTTTATGGGCCAAATTGGGGACTAAGCTTTTATTTTCCACCACTTGTCACCCCCAAACTGATGGTCAAACTGAAGTTGTGAATAGAACTTTGTCTACTAGTTAAGGACTGTTTTAAAGAAGAATATTAAGATGTGGGAAGATTGTTTGCCTCATATTGAGTTTGCTTATAATCGTTCGCTGCATTCTACTACGAAGATGTGTCCCTTTGAGATTGTTTATGGCTTGTTACCACGTGCTTCTATTGATTTAATGCCATTGCCAAGTTCTGAAAAGTTGAATTTTGATGCTAAGCAACGTGCTGAATTGATGCTAAAACTACATGAAACCACTAAAGAAAACATAGAGCGCATGAATGCTAAGTACAAATTTGCTGTAGATAAAGGTAGAAGGGAATTGATTCTTGAACCTGGAGATTGGGTTTGGTTGCATTTGCGAAAGGATAGGTTTCCTGAATTAAGAAAATCTAAATTGATGCCTAGAGAGGATGGTCCTTTTAAAGTGATGCAACGAATAAATGAGAATGCATATAAGCTTGATCTTCCTGCAGATTTTGGGGTTAGTCCCACATTTAACATTGCAGATTTGAAGCCTTATTTGGGTGAGGAAGATGAGCTTGAGTCGAGGACGAATCAAATTCAAGAAAGGGAGGATGATGAGGACATCAACACCGATCATACATCCACGCCGTCCACGCCGACACCTGCTGGTCCTATTACCCGTGCTCGTGCCCGAACACTTAATCATCAAGTGAGTTCCTTCTTGAGCTCTTGTCCATCCTGTTTAGATCTTGGAGACACGTGCACTCTTGTTTTGATTAGGAATCAAGGAGAAGACCGAAAGGGAAAAGGACTCGCGTAGGCTGGATTCGGACTGCAGCACACCTCCAACTTGTGATGGTCGCCACTGTTACATACGGAGTCGGATTGGGGTGATTCTGGACTTGTTGGAAAGCTAATAAAGTCTACTTTCATACGGATCTGACCTCATACTCATACCTACTTAGAAACGGCGTCAACAGTCCAAAAATCACCGAGAGGTCTATTCTGTCCAGGGTGCTGCGCCACCTTAAGTTAGCCCAATGGGCTTGTATCTTTTAGAGTCCAGTAGGGACGCATCCTAGGGTTGGAGCACGACCCAAACTCTCTTGTGGTCGTCCTCCACACATCATATACCCCTTAGCCGCCACCAGGAACACTTGGGTTTTGTTTAGATCAAGTTTAGCCTTTGCTACTTGCTTGTAGGCGCGTGTGCTGATCCAGCCACCCGTCTCCTTGTCTTCAGAACTCCACTCATAATAAGATTCAGTTTGAGGCTTTCAATTTCATCTTGCAAATTCAGTGCTTGTTTCCTTGTTCTTGCTAGTTCTTCGATTGCTTGCAGGACAGGAGCCCTAGTGCCTGGTTGTCGCGCTCCACAAGATCGTGACAGCCTTTGGAGGTGGTGTATCGGTTGCTAAGGCGCGGTCTTGGAAGGCTGTAGTCGGGCCGTGAACATCATCTCCATCCACCAAATCGAGTGATCTCACGCCTCTCATCGAAAGATCGTCCATAAACCCTAGCGGGTTCATATCATCTTGCACCGACACTAAACCTATCTCCTAACAAACTTAAACAAGATTCCACATGGCCCCCGACACCTAGGAGTTCCATTGGGTGCGTCCAAAATGATTCTCGAGCCTTCAGTACGTTCTGCGCAAACCGTGCACTTATCTTGCAGAAAGATTAGCACCATCTCCAAACGGAACGAAATGAGCTTCCACTTGAGCCTCGTCACCTATGAGTTCCATTAGGTGTGTCCAAAACGATTTCCAAGCCTATGGTATGTTTGGTGCAAACCGTGCACCTATCTTGCATCAAGTTTAGCACCATCTCCAATCGTACCGTAACGTGCTTCCACTTGAGCCTCATCACCTAGGAGTACCATCGGGTGCGTCCAAATCAATTTCAGAGTGTATGGTATGATTGGTGCGAGCCGTCCAACTATCTTGCACCGGCACTAACACTGTCTCTAAACAGACTAAAACAAGATTCCACATGACCCACATCATCTAGGAGTTCCATCGGATGCATCTAAACTAGTTTCTGAGCCTATGGTAGGTTCCGCGCAACCCGTGCACCTCGTCAAGATTAGCACTATCTCCAAACGGACCAAAACAAGCTTCCACTTCAGCCTCGTCACCTATGAGTTCCATGGGGTGTGTCCAAAACGATTTCCAAGCCTATGGTATGTTTGGCGCAAACCGTGCACCTATCTTGCATCAAGTTTAGCACCATCTCCAATCGGACCGCAACGAGCTTCCACTTGAGCCCATCGGGTGCGTCCAAAGCGATTTTTGTGCCTATGGTATATCTGGTGAAGAATGTGCAATTATCTTGCGCCGACACTAAACCTGTCTCCAAACGGACTTAAACGAGATTCCACATGGCCCCCGACACCTAGGAGTTCCATTAGGTGCGTCCAAATTGATTCTCGTGCCTCCGGTATGTTCTGCGCAAACCGTGCGTCCAAACAGAATGAAATGAGCTTCCACTTGAGCCTCGTCACCTATGAGTACCATTGGGTGTGTCCATATCGATTTCTGAGGGTATGGTACGTTTGGTGCGAACCGTCCAACTATCTTGCACCGACACTAACACTGTCTCCAAATAGACTGAAACAAGATTTCACATGACCCACGTTACCTAGGAGTTCCAACGGATGCGTCGAAACTGATTTCCGAGCCTATGGTAGGTTCGGCGCAACCCGTGCACCTCGTCAAGATTAGCACTACTCCAAACAAACCAAAACAAGCTTCCACTTGAGCCCGTCACCTAGGAGTTCCATTCGGTGTGTCCAAAATGTTTTCCAAGCCTATGGTATGTTTGGTGCAAACTGTGCACCTATCTTGCATCAAGTTTAGCACCATCTCCAATCGGACCGTAACGAGCTTCCACTTGAGCCTCATCACCTAGGAGTACCATCAGGTGCGTCCAAATCGATTTCAGAGTGTATGGTACGATTGGTGCGAGCCGTCCAACTATCTTGCACCGGCACTAACACTGTCTCCAAATAGATTGAAACAAGATTCCACATGACCCACGTCATCTAGGAGTTCCATCGGATGCATCTAAGCCAATTTCCGAGCCTATGGTAGGTTCCGCGCAACCCGTGCACCTCGTCAAGATTAGGACTATCTCCAAACGGACCAAAACAAGCTTCCACTTCAGCCTCGTCACCTATGAGTTCCATGGGGTGTGTCCAAAATGATTTCCAAGCCTATGCTATGTTTGCCGCAAACCGTGCACCTATCTTGCATCAAGTTTAGCACCATCTCCAATCGGACCGCAACGAGCTTCCACTTGAGCATCGGTCACCTAGGAGTACCATCGGGTGCGTCCAAAACCATTTATGTGCCTATGGTATATCTGGTGAAGACCGTGCAATTATCTTGCACCGACACTAAACCTGTCTCCAAACGGACTTAAACAAGATTCCACATGGCCCCCGACACCTAGGAGTTCCATTAGGTGCGTCCAAAATGATTCTCGTGCCTCCGGTACGTTCTGCGCAAACCGTGCACCTATCTTGCAGAAAGATTAGTACCATCTCCAAACGGAATGAAACGAGCGTCCACTTGAGCCTCATCACCTATGTATACCATCGGGTGTGTCCATATCGATTTCTGAGGGTATGGTACATTTCGTGCGAACCAGCCAACTATCTTGCACCGACACTAACACTGTCTCTAAATAGGCTGAAACAAGATTTCACAAGACCCACGTTACCTAGGAGTTCCATCGGATGCGTCAAAACTGATTTCTGAGCCTATGGTAGGTTTGACGCAACCCATGCACCTCGTCAAGATTAGCACTACTCCAAACAGACCAAAACGAGCTTCCACTTGAGCATCGTCACCTAGGAGTTCCATTGGGTGTGTCCAAAATGATTTCCAAGCCTATGGTATGTTTGGTGTAAACCATGCACCTATCTTGCATCAAGTTTAGCACCATCTCCAATCAGACCGTAACGAGCTTCCACTTGATCATCGTCACCTAGGAGTACCATCGGGTGCGTCCAAATCGATTTCTGAGCCTATGGTATGTTTGGCGCAGACCGTGCAATTATCTTGCACCGACACTAAACCTATCCCCTAACAAACTTAAACGAGATTCCACATGGCCCCCGACACCTAGGAGTTCCATTGGGTGCGTCCAAAATGATTCTCGAGCCTTTAGTACGTTCTGCGCAAACTGTGCACTTATCTTGCAGAAAGATTACATCATCTCCAAACGGAATGAAATGAGCTTCCACTTGAGCCTCGTCACCTGTGAGTTCCATTAGGTGTGTCCAAAACGATTTCCAAGCCTATGGTATGTTTGGTGCAAACCGTGCACCTATCTTGCATCAAGTTTAGCACCATCTCCAATCGGACCGTAACGAGCTTCCACTTGAGCCTCATCACCTAGGAGTACCATCGGGTGTGTCCATATCGATTTCTGAGGGTATGGTACGTTTGGTGCGAACCGTCCAACTATCATGCACCAACACTAACACTGTCTCCAAATAGACTGGAACAAGATTTCACATGACCCACGTTACCTAGGAGTTCCATCGGATGCGTCGAAACTGATTTCTGAGCCTATGGTAGGTTTGACGCAACCCATGCACCTCGTCAAGATTAGCACTACTCCAAACAGACCAAAACGAGCTTCCACTTGAGCCTCGTCACCTAGGAGTTCCATCGGGTGTGTCCAAAATGATTTCCAAGCCTATGGTTTGTTTGGTGTAAACCATGCACCTATCTTGCATCAAGTTTAGCACCATCTCCAATCAGACCGTAACGAGCTTGCACTTGATCATCGTCACCTAGGAGTACCATCGGGTGCGTCCAAATCGATTTCTGAGCCTATGGTATGTTTGGCGCAGACCGTGCAATTATCTTGCACCGACACTAAACCTATCTCCTAACAAACTTAAACGAGATTCCACATGGCCCCCGAGAACTAGGAGTTCCATTGGGTGCGTCCAAAATGATTCTCGAGCCTTCAGTACGTTCTGCGCAATCCGTGCACTTATCTTGCAGAAAGATTAGCACCATCTACAAACGGAACGAAATGAGCTTCCACTTGAGCCTCGTCACCTGTGAGTTCCATTAGGTGTGTGCAAAACGATTTCCAAGCCTATGGTATGTTTGGTGCAAACCGTACACCTATCTTGCATCAAGTTTAGCACCATCTCCAATCGGACCGTAACGAGCTTCCACTTGAGCCTCATCACCTAGGAGTACCATCGGGTGCGTCCAAATCAATTTCAGAGCATATGGTATGATTGGTGCGAGCCGTCCAACTATCTTGCACCGGCACTAACACTGTCTCCAAATAGACTGAAACAAGATTCCACATGACCCACGTCATCTAGGAGTTCCATTGGATGCATCTAAACCGATTTCCGAGCCTATGGTAGGTTCCACGCAACCCGTGCACCTTGTCAAGATAGCACTATCTCCAAACGGACCAAAACAAGCTTCCACTTCAGCCTCGTCACCTATGAGTTCCATGGGGTGTGTCCAAAATGATTTCCAAGCCTATGGTATGTTTGGCGCAATCCGTGCACCTATCTTGCATCAAGTTTAGCACCATCTCCAATCGGACCGCAACGAGCTTCCACTTGAGCATCGTCACCTAGGAGTACCATCGGGTGCGTCCAAAACCATTTATGTGCCTACGGTATATTTGGTGAAGACTGTGCAACTATCTTGCGCTCACACTAAACCTGTCTCCAAACGGACTTAAATGAGATTCCACATGGCCCTCAACACCTAGGAGTTCCATTAGTTGCGTCCAAATTGATTCTGCGCAAACCGTGCACCTATCTTGCAGAAAGATTAGCACCATCTCCAAACGGAATGAAATGAGCTTCCACTTGAGCCTCGTCACCTATGAGTACCATCGGGTGTGTCCATATCGATTTCTGAGGGTATGGTACGTTTGGTGCGAACCATCCAACTATCTTACACCGACACTAACACTGTCTCCAAATAGACTGAAACAAGATTTCACATGACCCACGTTACCTAGGAGTTCCAACGGATGCGTCAAAACTGATTTCCGAGCCTATGGTAGGTTCGGCGCAACCCGTGCACCTCGTCAAGATTAGCACTACTCCAAACAGACCAAAACAAGCTTCCACTTGAGCCTCGTCACCTATGAGTTCCATTGGGTGTGTCCAAAACGATTTCCAAGCCTATGGTATGTTTGGCGCAATCCGTGCACCTATCTTGCATCAAGTTTAGCACCATCTCCAATCGGACCGCAACGAGCTTCCACTTGAGCATCGTCACCTAGGAGTACCATCGGGTGCGTCCAAAACCATTTATGTGCCTATGGTATATCTGGTGAAGACCGTGCAATTATCTTGCACCGACACTAAACCTGTCTCCAAACGGACTTAAACGAGATTCCACATGGCCCCCGACACCTAGGAGTTCCATTAGGTGTGTCCAAAATGATTCTCGTGCCTCTGGTACGTTCTGCGCAAAACGTGCACCTATCTTGCAGAAAGATTAGTACCGTCTCCAAATGGAATGAAACGAGCGTCAACTTGAGCCTCGTCACCTATCTATACCATCGGGTGTGTCCATATCGATTTCTGAGGGTATGGTACGTTTGGTGCGAACCGTCCAACTATCTTGCACCGACACTAACACTGTCTCCAAATAGACTGAAACAAGATTTCACATGACCCACGTTACCTAGGAGTTCCATCGGATGCGTCAAAACTGATTTCTGAGCCTATGGTAGGTTTGACGCAACCCATGCACCTCGTCAAGATGAGCACTACTCCAAACAGACCAAAACGAGCTTCCACTTGAGCCTCGTCACTTAGGAGTTCCATTGGGTGTGTCCAAAATGATTTCCAAGCCTATGGTATGTTTGGTGTAAACCGTGCACCTATCTTGCATCAAGTTTAGCACCATCTCCAATCAGACCGTAACGAGCTTCCACTTGATCATCGTCACCTAGGAGTACCATCTGGTGCGTCCAAATCGATTTCTGAGCCTATGGTATGTTTGGCGCGGACCGTGCAATTATCTTGCACCGACACTAAACCTATCTCCTAACAAACTTAAACGAGATTCCACATGGCCCCCGACACCTAGGAGTTCCATTGGGTGCGTCCAAAATGATTCTCGAGCCTTCAGTACGTTCTGCGCAAACCGTGCACTTATCTTGCAGAAAGATTAGCACCATCTCCAAACGGAATGAAACGAGCTTCCACTTGAGCCTCGTCACCAATCAGTTCCATTAGGTGTGTCCAAAACGATTTCCAAGCCTATGGTTTGTTTGGTGCAAACCGTGCACCTATCTTGCATCAAGTTTAGCACCATCTCCAATTGGACCGTAACGAGCTTCTACTTGAGCCTCATCACCTAGGAGTACCATCGGGTGCGTCCAAATCGATTTCAGAGCGTATGGTACGATTGGTGCAAGACGTCCAACTATCTTGCACCGGCACTAACACTGTCTCCAAATAGACTGAAACAAGATTCCACATGACCCACGTCATCTAGGAGTTCCATCGGATGCATCTAAGCCAATTTCCGAGCCTATGGTAGGTTCCGCGCAACCCGTGCACCTCGTCAAGATTAGCACTATCTCCAAACGGACCAAAACAAGCTTCCACTTCAACCTCGTCACCTATGAGTTCCATAGGTGTGTCCAAACCAATTTTCAAGCCTATGGTATGTTTGGCGCGAACCGTGCACCTATCTTGCATCAAGTTTAGCACCATCTCCAATCGGACCGCAACGAGCTTCCACTGGAACCCATCGGGTGTGTCCAAAACGATTTATGTGCCTATGGTATATTTGGTGAAGATCGTGCAATTATCTTGCGCCGACACTAAACCTGTCTCCAAACGGACTTAAACAAGATTCCACATGGCCCCCGACACCTAGGAGTTCCATTAGGTGCGTCCAAATTGGTTCTCGTGCCTCCGGTATGTTCTACGCCAACCGTGCACCTATCTTGCAGAAAGATTAGCACCATCTCCAAAACGGAATGAAACGAGCTTCCACTTGAGCCTCGTGACCTATGAGTACCATCGGGTGTGTCCATATCGATTTCTGAGGGTATGGTACGTTTGGTGCGAACCGTCCAACTATCTTGCACTGACACTAACACTGTCTCCAAATAGACTGAAACAAGATTTCACATGACCCATGTTACCTAGGAGTTCCATCGGATGCGTCGAAACTGATTTCCGAGCCTATGGTAGGTTCGGCGCAACCCGTGCACCTCGTCAAGATTAGCACTACTCCAAACAGACCAAAACAAGCTTCCACTTGAGCCTCGTCACCTAGGAGTTCCATTGGGTGTGTCCAAAATGATTTCCAAGACTATGGTATGTTTGGCGCAAACCGTGCACCTATCTTGCATCAAGTTTAGCACCATCTCCAATCGGACCGCAACGAGCTTCCACTTGAGCATCATCACCTAGGACTACCATCGTGTGCATCCAAAACCATTTATGTGCCTATCGTATATCTGGTGAAGACCGTGCAATTATCTTGCGCCGACACTAAACCTGTCTCCAAACGGACTTAAACGAGATTCCACATGGCCCCCAACACCTAGGAGTTCCATTAGGTGCGTCCAAATTGGTTCTCGTGCCTCCGGTACGTTCTGCGCAAACCGTGCACCTATCTTGCAGAAAGATTAGTACCAACTCCAAACGGAATGAAATGAGCATCCACTTTAGCCTCGTGACCTATGTCTACCATCGGGTGTGTCCATATCGATTTCTGAGGGTATGGTACGTTTGGTGCGAACCGTCCAACTATCTTGCACCGACACTAACACTGTCTCCAAATAGACTGAAACAAGATTTCACAAGACCCAAGTTACCTAGGAGTTCCATCAGATGCGTCAAAACTGATTTCCGAGCCTATGGTAGGTTCGGCGCAACCCGTGCACCTCGTCAAGATTAGCACTACTCCAAACAGACCAAAACGAGCTTCCACTTGAGCCTCGTCACCTAGGAGTTCTATTGGGTGTGTCCAAAATGATTTCCAAGCCTATGGTATGTTTGGTGCAAACCGTGCACCTATCTTGCATCAAGTTTAGCACCATCTCCAATCGGACCGTAACGAGCTTCCACTAGAGCTTCGTTACCTAGGAGTACCATCAGGTGCTTCCAAATCGATTTCAAAGCGTATGGTACGATTGGTGCGAGCCGTCCAACTATATTGCACCGACACTAAACCTATCTCCTAAGAAACTTAAACGAGATTTTACATGGCCCCCGACATCTAGGAGTTCCATTGGGTGCATCCAAAATGATTCTCGAGCATTCAGTACGTTCTGCACAAACCGTGCACTTATCTTGCAGAAAGATTAGCACCATCTCCAAACGGAACGAAACTAGCTTCCACTTGAGCGTCGTCACCTATGAGTTCCATTCGGTGTGTCCAAAATGATTTCCAAGCCTATGGTATGTTTGGTGCAAACCGTGCACCTATCTTGCATCAAGTTTAGCACCATCTCCAATTGGACCGTAACGAGCTTTCACTTGAGCCTCATCACCTAGGAGTACCATCAGGAGCGTCCAAATCGATTTCAGAGCGTATGGTACGATTGGTGCGAGCCGTCCAACTATCTTGCACCGGCACTAACACTGTCTCCAAATAGACTGAAACAAGATTCCACATGACCCACGTCATCTAGGAGTTCCATCGGATGCATCTAAACCAATTTCCGAGCCTATGGTAGGTTCCGCGCAACCCGTGCACCTCGTCAAGATTAGCACTATCTCCAAACGGACCAAAACAAGCTTCCACTTCAGCCTCGTCACCTATGAGTTCCATGGGGTGTGTCCAAAATGATTTCCAAGCCTATGGTATGTTTGGCGCAAACCGTGCACCTATCTTGCATCAAGTTTAGCACCATCTCCAATCGGACCGCAAAGAGCTTCCACTTGAGCCCATCGGGTGCGTCCAAAATGATTTATGTGCCTATGGTATATTTGGTGAAGACCGTGCAATTATCTTGCGCCGAGACTAAACCTGTCTCCAAACGGACTTAAATGAGATTCCACATGGCCCTCGACACCTAGGAGTTCCATTAGGTGCGTCCAAATTGATTCTCGTGCCTCCGGTACGTTCTGCACAAACCGTGCACCTATCTTGCAGAAAGATTAGCACCATCTCCAAACAGAATGAAATGAGCTTCCACTTGAGCCTCGTCACCTATGAGTACCATCGGGTGTGTCCATATCGATTTCTGAGGGTATGGTACGTTTGGTGCGAACCATCCAACTATCTTGCACCGACACTAACACTGTCTCCAAATAGACTGAAACAAGATTTCACATGACTCACGTTACCTAGGAGTTCCATCGGATGCGTCAAAACTGATTTCCGAGCCTATGGTAGGTTCGGCGCAACCCGTGCACCTCGTCAAGATTAGCACTACTCCAAACAGACCAAAACAAGCTTCCACTTGAGCATCGTCACCTAGGAGTTCCTTTGGGTGTGTCCAAAATGATTTCCAAGCCTATGGTATGTTTGGTGCAAACCGTGCACCTATCTTGCATCAAGTTTAGCACCATCTCCAATCGGACCGTAACGAGCTTCCACTTGATCATCGTCACCTAGGAGTACCATCGGGTGCGTCCAAATCGATTTCTGAGCCTATGGTATGTTTGGCGCAGACCGTGTAATTATCTTGCACCGACACTAAACCTATCTCCTAAGAAACTTAAACAAGATTTAACGTGGCCCCCGACACCTAGGAGTTCCATTGGGTGCATCCAAAATGATTCTCGAGCATTCAGTACATTCTGCGCACACCGTGCACTTATCTTGCAGAAAGATTAGCACCATCTCCAAACAAAACAAAACTAGCTTCCACTTGAGCCTCGTCACCTATGAGTTCCATTCGGTGTGTCCAAAACAATTTCCAAGCCTATGGTATGTTTGGTGCAAACCGTGCACCTATCTTGCATCAAGTTTAGCACCATCACCAATCAGACCGTAACGAGCTTCCACTTGAGCCTCATCACCTAGGAGTACCATCGGGTGCATCCAAATCGATTTCAGAGCGTATGGTACGATTGGTGCGAGCCGTCCAACTATCTTGCACCGGCACTAGCACTGTCTCCAAATAGACTGAAACAAGATTCCACATGACCCACGTCATCTAGGAGTTCCATCGGATGCATCTAAACCAATTTCCGAGCCTATGGTAGGTTCCGCGCAACCCGTGCACCTTGTCAAGATTAGCACTATCTCCAAACGGACCAAAACAAGCTTCCACTTCAGCCTCGTCACCTATGAGTTCCATGGGGTGTGTCCAAAATGATTTCCAAGCCTATGGTATGTTTGGCGCAAACCGTGCACCTATCTTGCATCAAGTTTAGCACCATCTCCAATCGGACCGCAAAGAGCTTCCACTTGAGCCCATCGGGTGCGTCCAAAACGATTTATGTGCCTATGGTATATTTGGTGAAGACCGTGCAATTATCTTGCGCCGAGACTAAACCTGTCTCCAAACGGACTTAAACGAGATTCCACATGGCCCTCGACACCTAGGAGTTCCATTAGGTGCGTCCAAATTGATTTTCGTGCCTCCGGTACGTTCTGCACAAACCGTGCACCTATCTTGCAGAAAGATTAGCACCATCTCCAAATAGAATGAAATGAGCTTCCACCTGAGCCTCGTCACCTATGAGTACCATCGGGTGTGTCCATATCGATTTCTGAGGGTATGGTACGTTTGGTGCGAACCATCCAACTATCTTGCACCGACACTAACACTGTCTCCAAATAGACTGAAACAAGATTTCACATGACTCACGTTACCTAGGAGTTCCATCGGATGCGTCAAAACTGATTTCCGAGCCTATGGTAGGTTCGGCGCAACCCGTGCACCCCGTCAAGATTAGCACTACTCTAAATAGACCAAAACAAGCTTCCACTTGAGCATCGTCACCTAGGAGTTCCTTTGGGTGTGTCCAAAATGATTTCCAAGCCTATGGTATGTTTGGTGCAAACCGTGCACCTATCTTGCATCAAGTTTAGCACCATCTCCAATCGGACCGTAACGAGCTTCCACTTGATCATCGTCACCTAGGAGTACCATCGGGTGCGTCCAAATCGATTTCTGAGCCTATGGTATGTTTGGCGCAGACCATGCAATTATCTTGCACCGACACTAAACCTATCTCCTAAGAAACTTAAACGAGATTTAACATGGCCCACGACACCTAGGAGTTCCATTGGGTGCATCCAAAATGATTCTCGAGCATTCAGTACGTTTTGCGCACACCGTGCACTTATCTTGCAGAAAGATTAGCACCATCTCCAAACGAAACGAAACTAGCTTCCACTTGAGCCTCGTCACCTATGAGTTCCATTCGGTGTGTCCAAAACGATTTCCAAGCCTATGGTATGTTTGGTGCAAACCGTGCACCTATCTTGCATCAAGTTTAGCACCATCTCCAATCAGACCGTAACGAGCTTCCACTTGAGCCTCATCACCTAGGAGTACCATCGGGTGCGTCCAAATCGATTTCAGAGCGTATGGTACGATTGGTGCGAGCCGTCCAACTATCTTGCATCGGCACTAACACTGTCTCCAAATAGACTGAAATAAGATTCCACATGACCCACGTCATCTAGGAGTTCCATCGGATGCATCTAAACCAATTTCCGAGCCTATGGTAGGTTCCGCGCAACCCGTGCACCTCATCAAGATTAGCACTATCTCCGAACGGACCAAAACAAGCTTCCACTTGAGCCTCCTCACCTATGAGTTCCATTGGGTGTGTCCAAAACGATTTCCAATCCTATGGTATGTTTGGTGCAAACCGTGCACCTATCTTGCATCAAGTTTAGCACCATCTCCAATCGGACCGTAACGAGCTTCCACTTGAGCCTCATCACCTAGGAGTACCATCGGGTGCATCCAAAATCGATTTCAGAGCGTATGGTACGATTGATGCGAGCCGTCCAACTATCTTGCACCGGCACTAACACTGTCTCCAAATAGACTGAAACAAGATTCCACATGACCCACGTCATCTAGGAGTTCCATCAGATGGATCTAAACCAATTTCCGAGCCTATGGTAGGTTCCGCGCAACCCGTGCACCTCGTCAAGATTAGCACTATCTTCAAACGGACCAAAACAAGCTTCCACTTCAGCCTCATCACCTATGAGTTACATGGGGTGTGTCCAAAACGATTTCCAAGCCTATGGTATGTTTGGCGCAAACCGTGCACCTATCTTGCATCAAGTTTAGCACCATCTCCAATCGGACCGCAACGAGCTTCCACTTGAGCCCATCGGGTGCGTCCAAAACGATTTATGTGCCTGTGGTATATTTGGTGAAGACCGTGTAATTATCTTGCGCCGACACTAAACCTGTCTCCAAACGGACTTAAACAAGATTCCACATGGCCCCCGACACCTAGGAGTTCCATTAGGTGCGTCCAAATTGATTCTCGTGCCTCCGGTACGTTCTACGCAAACTGTGCACCTATCTTGTAGAAAGATTAGCACCATCTCCAAACGGAATGAAATTAGCTTCCACTTGAGCCTCGTCACCTATGAGTATCATCGGGTGTGTCCATATCGATTTCTGAGGGTATGGTACGTTTGGTGTGAACCGTCCAACTATCTTGCACCGACACTAACACTGTCCCCAAATACATTGAAACAAGATTTCACATGACTCACGTTACCTAGGAGTTCCATTGGATGCGTCGAAACCAATTTCCGAGCCTATGGTAGGTTCGGCGCAACCCGTGCACCTCGTCAAGATTAGCACTACTCCAAACAGACCAAAACAAGCTTCCACTTGAGCATCGTCACCTAGGAGTTCCATTGGGTGTGTCCAAAATGATTTCCAAGCCTATGATATGTTTCGGGCAAACCGTGCACCTATCTTGCATCAAGTTTAGCACCATCTCCAATCGGACCGTAACGAGCTTCCACTTGATCATCGTCACCTAGGAGTACCATCAGGTGCATCCAAATCGATTTCTGAGCCTACGGTATGTTTGGCACAGACCGTGCAATTATCTTGCACCGACACTAAACCTATCTCCAAACAAACTTAAACGAGATTCCACATGGCCCACGACACCTAGGAGTTCCATTGGGTGTGTCCAAAATGATTCTCGAGCCTTCAGTACGTTCTGCGCAAACCGTGCACTTATCTTGCAGAAAGATTAGCACCATCTCCAAACGGAACGAAACAAGCTTCCACTTGAGCCTCGTCACCTATGAGTTCCATTAGGTGTGTCCAAAACAATTTCCAAGCCTATGGTATGTTTGGTGCAAACTGTGCACCTATCTTGCATCAAGTTTAGCACCATCTCCAATCGGACCGTAACGAGCTTCCACTTGAGCCTCATCACCTAGGAGTACCATCGGCTGTGTCCTAATCGATTTCAGAGCGTATGGTACGATTGGTGCGAGCCGTCCAACTATCTTGCACCAGCACTAACACTGTCTCCAAATAGACTGAAACAAGATTCCACATGACCCACGTCATCTAGGAGTTCCATCGGATGCATCTAAACCAATTTTTGAGCCTATGGTAGGTTCCACGCAACCCGTGCACCTCGTCAAGATTCGCACTATCTCCAAATGGACCAAAACAAGCTTCCACTTCAGCCTCGTCACCTATGAGTTCCATGGGGTGTGTCCAAAATGATTTTCAAGCCTATGGTATGTTTGGCGCAAACCGTGCAACTATCTTGCATCAAGTTTAGCACCATCTCCAATCGGACCGCAACGAGCGTCCACTGGAGCCCGTCGGGTGTGTCCAAAATGATTTATGTGCCTATGGTATATTTGGTGAAGACCGTGCAATTATCTTGTGCCGACACTAAACCTGTCTCCAAACGGACTTAAACGAGATTACACATGGCCCCCGACACCTAGGAGTTCCATTACGTGCGTCCAAATTGGTTCTTGTGCCTCCGGTACGTTCTGCGCCAACCATGCACCTATCTTGCAGAAAGATTAGCACCATCTCCAAAACGGAATGAAACGAGCTTCCACTTGAGCCTCGTCACCTATGAGTACCATCGGGTGTGTCCATATCAATTTCTGAGGGTATGGTACGTTTGCTGCGAACTGTCCAACTATCTTGCACCGACACTAACACTGTCTCCAAACAGACTGAAACAAGATTTCACATGACTCACGTTACCTAGGAGGTCCATCGGATGCGTCCAAACTGATTTCCGAGCCTATGGTAGGTTCGGCGCAACCCGTGCACCTCGTCAAGATTAGCACTATCTCCAAACAGACCAAAACAAGCTTCCACTTGAGCCTCGTCACCTAGGAATTCCATTGGGTGTGTCCAAAACGATTTCCAAGCCTATGGTATGTTTGGTTCAAACCGTGCACCTATCTTGCATCAAGTTTAGCACCATCTCCAATCGGACTGTAACGAGCTTCCACTTGAGCCTCGTCACCTAGGAGTACCATCGGGTGCGTCTAAATCGATTTCAGGGCGTATGGTACGATTGGTGCGAACCGTCCAACTATCTTGCACCGACACTAACACTGTCTCCAAATAGACTGAAACAAGATTGCACATGACTCATGTTACCTAGGAGTTCCATCGGATGCGTCGAAACTGATTTCCAAGCCTATGGTAGGTTCGGCGCAACCCGTGCACCTCGTCAAGATTAGCACTACTCCAAACAGACCAAAACGAGCTTCCACTTGAGCCTCGTCACCTAGGAGTTCCATTGGGTGTGTCCAAAATCATTTCCAAGCCTATGGTATGTTTAGTGCAAACCGTGCACCTATCTTGCATCAAGTTTAGCACCATCTCCAATCAGACCGTAACGAGCTTCCACTTGATCATCATCACCTAGGAGTACCATCGGGTGCGTCCAAATCGATTTCTGAGCCTATGTTATGTTTGGCGCAAACCGTGTAATTATCTTACACCGACACTAAACCTACCTCCAAAAAGACTTAAACGAGATTCCACATGGCCCCCGACACCTAGGAGTTCCAATGGGTGCGTCCAAAATGATTCTCGAGCCTCCGGTACATTCTGCGCAAACCGTGCACCTATCTTGCAGAAAAATTGTGTTGCATCCTATGTCTCCTAAAGCTATTATGCAATCTGATGTTACTAAGGCTGCAAAAGCAAAGAGCGAGAGTGACAAATCTGTTGTTGATGACAAAGATGAGATAACATTGAAAGGACGTTGTATGCTTGCTACAAAATCTGATATTAATGAGTTCAATGCATCCACCTCTGTTGCTTATGCTTTGGTATGCAAGGATGCTTTGATTTCATTTGAGGATATGCAACGTTCTTTGCCCCCTGCTGTTGCTAACATTTTGTAGGAGTATTCTGATGTGTTCCCCATTGAGATACCAGTGGGGCTGCCACCAATACGAGGGATTGAGCACCAAATTGATCTTATCCCTGGAGCATCTTTGCCAAACCGTGCGCCATATAGGACCAATCCGGAGGAAACAAAGGAAATTCAGCGACAAGTGCAAGAACTACTAGACAAAGGTTATGTGCGTGAGTCTCTTAGTCCTTATGCTGTTCCAGTGATTTTAGTGCCTAAGAAAGATGGAACATGGCGCATGTGTGTTGATTGTAGGGCTATTAATAATATCACCATTCGATATCGACACCCTATTCCACGATTAGATGATATGCTTGATGAATTGAGTGGTGCTGTTGTGTTTTCAATGGTTGATTTGCGTAGTGGGTACCACCAGATTCGTATGAAATTGGGAGATGAATGGAAAACTGCTTTCAAAACCAAGTTCGGTCTATATGAGTGGTTAGTCATGCCTTTTGGGTTAACTAATGCACCTAGTACTTTCATGAGATTAATGAACGAGGTTTTGCGTGCTTTCATTGGGAAATTTGTTGTCGTCTACTTTGATGATATACTGATTTATAGCAAATCCATGGATGAACACCTTGATCACTTACGTGCTGTTTTCAATGCTCTACGTGATGCACGTTTGTTTGGTAACCTTGAGAAGTGCACTTTCTGCACCGATCGAGTATCGTTTCTTGGCTATGTTGTCACTCCACAGGGAATTGAGGTTGATAAAGCCAAGGTGGAAGCTATACAAGGATGGCCTGTACCCACGACGGTCACACAAGTGCGGAGTTTCCTAGGACTTGCTAGTTTCTATCACCGTTTTGTGAAGGACTTCAGCACCATTGCTGCACCATTGAGTGAGCTTACAAAGAAGGGAGTGCCCTTTTCTTGGGGCAAAGAACAAGAGCACGCCTTCCATGTGCTGAAAGATAAGTTAACACATGCACCTCTACTCCAACTCCCTGATTTTAATAAGACTTTCGAGCTTGAATGTGATGCGAGTGGAATTGAATTGGGTGGTGTTTTGTTACAAGAAGGAAAACCTGTTGCATACTTTAGTGAGAAATTGAGCGGGCCTCTTCTTAATTATTCTACATATGATAAGGAATTATATGCTCTAGTGCGGACATTAGAAACATGGCAGCATTATTTGTGGCCCAAAGAATTTGTTATACATTCTGATCATGAATCTTTGAAGCATATTCGTAGTCAAGGAAAACTGAATCATAGACATGCAAAATGGGTTGAATTTATTGAATCTTTTCCTTATGTTATCAAACACACGAAAGGGAACGATAATATCATTGCAGATGCATTGTCTAGGAGATATACTTTGCTGAATCAACTTGATTACAAGATCTTTGGGTTAGAAACAATTAAAGACCGATATGCTCATGATGCTGATTTTAAAGAAGTGCTGCTGCATTGTAAAGATGGGAAAACGTGGAACAAATTCATCCTCAATGATGGGTTTGTGTTTAGAGCTAACAAGCTATGCATTCCAGCTAGCTCCGTTCGCTTGTTGTTGCTGCAGGAAGCGCATGGAGGTGGCTTGATGGGGCATTTTGGAGCGAAGAAGACGGAGGACATTCTTGCTGGTCATTTCTTTTGGCCAAAGATGCGATGAAACGGGGAGAGATTTGTTGCTCGCTGCACAACATGTCAAAAGGCTAAGTCCCGGTTGAATCCACACGGTTTGTATATGCCTCTTCATGTTCCTAGTGCTCATTGGGAGGATATTTCTATGGATTTTGTGTTGGGATTGCCACAGACTAGGAAAGGGCGAGATAGTGTTTTTGTGGTTGTGGATCAATTCTCTAAAATGGCACATTTCATACCATGTCATAAAACTGATGATGCTACAAATATTGCTGATTTGTTCTTTCGAGAAGTTGTTCGCTTGCATGGTGTGCCAAATACAATTGTTTCTGATCGTGATGCTAAATTTCTTAGCCATTTTTAGAGAACTTTATGGGCCAAATTGGGGACTAAGCTTTTATTTTCCACCACTTGTCACCCCCAAACTGATGGTCAAACTGAAGTTGTGAATAGAACTTTGTCTACTATGTTAAGGACTGTTTTAAAGAAGAATATTAAGATGTGGGAAGATTGTTTGCCTCATATTGAGTTTGCTTATAATCGTTCGCTGCATTCTACTACGAAGATGTGTCCCTTTGAGATTGTTTATGGCTTGTTACCACGTGCTCCTATTGCTTTAATGCCATTGCCAAGTTCTAAAAAGTTGAATTTTGATGCTAAGCAATGTGCTGAATTGATGCTAAAACTACATGAAACCACTAAAGAAAACAAAGAGCGCATGAATGCTAAGTACAAATTTGCTGGAGATAAAGGTAGAAGGGAATTGATTCTTGAACGTGAAGATTTGGTTTGGTTGCATTTGCGAAAGGATAGGTTTCCTGAATTAAGAAAATCTAAATTGATGCCTAGAGCGGATGGTCCTTTTAAAGTGATGCAACAAATAATGAGAATGCATATAAGCTTGATCTTCCTGCAGATTTTGGGTTTAGTCCCACATTTAACATTGCAGATTTGAGCCTTATTTGGGTGAGGAAGATGAGCTTGAGTCGAGGACGACTCAAATTCAAGAAAGGGAGGATGATGAGGACATCAACACCGATCATACATCCACGCCGTCCACGCCGACACCTGCTGGTCCTATTACCCGTGCTCGTGCTCGAACACTTAATCATCAAGTGAGTTCCTTCTTGAGCTCTTGTCCATCCTGTTTAGATCTTGGAGACACGTGCACTCTTGTTTTGATTAGGAATCAAGGAGAAGACCGAAAGGGAAAAGGACTCGCGTAGGCTGGATTCGGACTGCAGCACACCTCCAACTTGTGACGGTCGCCACGGTTACATACGGAGTCGGATTGGGGTGATTCTAGACTTGTTGGAAAGCTAATAAAGTCTACTTTCATACGGATCTGACCCCATACTCATACCTGCTCAGAAACGGCGTCAACAATCCAAAAATCACTGAGAGGTCTATTCTGTCCAGGGTGCTGCGCCACCTTAAGTTAGCCCAATGGGCTTGTATCGTTTAGAGTCCAGTAGGGACGCGTCCTAGGGTTGGAGCACGACCCAAACTCTCTTGTGGTCGTCCTCCACACATCATATACCCCTTAGCCGCCACCAGGAACACTTGGGTTTTGTTTTAGATCAAGTTTAGCCTTTCCTACTTGCTTGTAGGCGCGTGTGCTGATCCAGCCACCCGTCTCCTTGTCTTCAGAACTCCACTCATAATAAGATTCAGTTTGAGGCTTTCAATTCATCTTGCAAATTCAGTGCTTGTTTCCTTGTTCTTGCTAGTTCTTCGATTGCTTGCAGGACGGGAGCCCTAGTGGCTGGTTGTCGCGCTCCTCAAGATCATGACGGCCTTTGGAGGTGGTGTATCGGTTGCTAAGGCGCGGTCTTCGAAGGTTGTAGTCGGGCCGTGAACGTCATCTCCATCCACCAAATCGAGTGATCTCACGCCTCTCATCGAAGAGATCGTCCATAAACCCTAGCGGGTTCATATCAACTAGTCAAAGGCTCAAAGGGTCTATGGGATTATGGAAAAAATCTACTGCTTTTGTTGGCTTTTTCTGGACTATAGGAAAATAAAAGCAAACTGAAATCTCTCACCGATCAAACCTTGCTCTGATACCACTTGATAAGAGTATGTGTGTCCCAATCTTTTGGTGGAGAAGAATAACTTCGATTTCACTGGAGAGACATTCACGACCCGACTACAACCATCCAAGGACGCTACGCCTTAGCGATCGATACACCAATTCCAGCGGTTGTCACGATCTTGCGGATCACAACCAACCAAACCACTAGGGTTATTCCTGCAAGCAATCGAAGAACAAGCAAGAACAAGTAGAACAAGCACTCAATGCA
>CM039598.1:34640856-34700749 GCA_022457205.1 Saccharum spontaneum | reverse complement strand
TTCCACTTGATCATCATCACCTAGGAGTACCATCGGGTGCGTCCAAATCGATTTCTGAGCCTATGTTATGTTTGGCGCAAACCGTGTAATTATCTTACACCGACACTAAACCTACCTCCAAAAAGACTTAAACGAGATTCCACATGGCCCCCGACACCTAGGAGTTCCAATGGGTGCGTCCAAAATGATTCTCGAGCCTCCGGTACATTCTGCGCAAACCGTGCACCTATCTTGCAGAAAAATTGTGTTGCATCCTATGTCTCCTAAAGCTATTATGCAATCTGATGTTACTAAGGCTGCAAAAGCAAAGAGCGAGAGTGACAAATCTGTTGTTGATGACAAAGATGAGATAACATTGAAAGGACGTTGTATGCTTGCTACAAAATCTGATATTAATGAGTTCAATGCATCCACCTCTGTTGCTTATGCTTTGGTATGCAAGGATGCTTTGATTTCATTTGAGGATATGCAACGTTCTTTGCCCCCTGCTGTTGCTAACATTTTGTAGGAGTATTCTGATGTGTTCCCCATTGAGATACCAGTGGGGCTGCCACCAATACGAGGGATTGAGCACCAAATTGATCTTATCCCTGGAGCATCTTTGCCAAACCGTGCGCCATATAGGACCAATCCGGAGGAAACAAAGGAAATTCAGCGACAAGTGCAAGAACTACTAGACAAAGGTTATGTGCGTGAGTCTCTTAGTCCTTATGCTGTTCCAGTGATTTTAGTGCCTAAGAAAGATGGAACATGGCGCATGTGTGTTGATTGTAGGGCTATTAATAATATCACCATTCGATATCGACACCCTATTCCACGATTAGATGATATGCTTGATGAATTGAGTGGTGCTGTTGTGTTTTCAATGGTTGATTTGCGTAGTGGGTACCACCAGATTCGTATGAAATTGGGAGATGAATGGAAAACTGCTTTCAAAACCAAGTTCGGTCTATATGAGTGGTTAGTCATGCCTTTTGGGTTAACTAATGCACCTAGTACTTTCATGAGATTAATGAACGAGGTTTTGCGTGCTTTCATTGGGAAATTTGTTGTCGTCTACTTTGATGATATACTGATTTATAGCAAATCCATGGATGAACACCTTGATCACTTACGTGCTGTTTTCAATGCTCTACGTGATGCACGTTTGTTTGGTAACCTTGAGAAGTGCACTTTCTGCACCGATCGAGTATCGTTTCTTGGCTATGTTGTCACTCCACAGGGAATTGAGGTTGATAAAGCCAAGGTGGAAGCTATACAAGGATGGCCTGTACCCACGACGGTCACACAAGTGCGGAGTTTCCTAGGACTTGCTAGTTTCTATCACCGTTTTGTGAAGGACTTCAGCACCATTGCTGCACCATTGAGTGAGCTTACAAAGAAGGGAGTGCCCTTTTCTTGGGGCAAAGAACAAGAGCACGCCTTCCATGTGCTGAAAGATAAGTTAACACATGCACCTCTACTCCAACTCCCTGATTTTAATAAGACTTTCGAGCTTGAATGTGATGCGAGTGGAATTGAATTGGGTGGTGTTTTGTTACAAGAAGGAAAACCTGTTGCATACTTTAGTGAGAAATTGAGCGGGCCTCTTCTTAATTATTCTACATATGATAAGGAATTATATGCTCTAGTGCGGACATTAGAAACATGGCAGCATTATTTGTGGCCCAAAGAATTTGTTATACATTCTGATCATGAATCTTTGAAGCATATTCGTAGTCAAGGAAAACTGAATCATAGACATGCAAAATGGGTTGAATTTATTGAATCTTTTCCTTATGTTATCAAACACACGAAAGGGAACGATAATATCATTGCAGATGCATTGTCTAGGAGATATACTTTGCTGAATCAACTTGATTACAAGATCTTTGGGTTAGAAACAATTAAAGACCGATATGCTCATGATGCTGATTTTAAAGAAGTGCTGCTGCATTGTAAAGATGGGAAAACGTGGAACAAATTCATCCTCAATGATGGGTTTGTGTTTAGAGCTAACAAGCTATGCATTCCAGCTAGCTCCGTTCGCTTGTTGTTGCTGCAGGAAGCGCATGGAGGTGGCTTGATGGGGCATTTTGGAGCGAAGAAGACGGAGGACATTCTTGCTGGTCATTTCTTTTGGCCAAAGATGCGATGAAACGGGGAGAGATTTGTTGCTCGCTGCACAACATGTCAAAAGGCTAAGTCCCGGTTGAATCCACACGGTTTGTATATGCCTCTTCATGTTCCTAGTGCTCATTGGGAGGATATTTCTATGGATTTTGTGTTGGGATTGCCACAGACTAGGAAAGGGCGAGATAGTGTTTTTGTGGTTGTGGATCAATTCTCTAAAATGGCACATTTCATACCATGTCATAAAACTGATGATGCTACAAATATTGCTGATTTGTTCTTTCGAGAAGTTGTTCGCTTGCATGGTGTGCCAAATACAATTGTTTCTGATCGTGATGCTAAATTTCTTAGCCATTTTTAGAGAACTTTATGGGCCAAATTGGGGACTAAGCTTTTATTTTCCACCACTTGTCACCCCCAAACTGATGGTCAAACTGAAGTTGTGAATAGAACTTTGTCTACTATGTTAAGGACTGTTTTAAAGAAGAATATTAAGATGTGGGAAGATTGTTTGCCTCATATTGAGTTTGCTTATAATCGTTCGCTGCATTCTACTACGAAGATGTGTCCCTTTGAGATTGTTTATGGCTTGTTACCACGTGCTCCTATTGCTTTAATGCCATTGCCAAGTTCTAAAAAGTTGAATTTTGATGCTAAGCAATGTGCTGAATTGATGCTAAAACTACATGAAACCACTAAAGAAAACAAAGAGCGCATGAATGCTAAGTACAAATTTGCTGGAGATAAAGGTAGAAGGGAATTGATTCTTGAACGTGAAGATTTGGTTTGGTTGCATTTGCGAAAGGATAGGTTTCCTGAATTAAGAAAATCTAAATTGATGCCTAGAGCGGATGGTCCTTTTAAAGTGATGCAACAAATAAATGAGAATGCATATAAGCTTGATCTTCCTGCAGATTTTGGGTTTAGTCCCACATTTAACATTGCAGATTTGAAGCCTTATTTGGGTGAGGAAGATGAGCTTGAGTCGAGGACGACTCAAATTCAAGAAAGGGAGGATGATGAGGACATCAACACCGATCATACATCCACGCCGTCCACGCCGACACCTGCTGGTCCTATTACCCGTGCTCGTGCTCGAACACTTAATCATCAAGTGAGTTCCTTCTTGAGCTCTTGTCCATCCTGTTTAGATCTTGGAGACACGTGCACTCTTGTTTTGATTAGGAATCAAGGAGAAGACCGAAAGGGAAAAGGACTCGCGTAGGCTGGATTCGGACTGCAGCACACCTCCAACTTGTGACGGTCGCCACGGTTACATACGGAGTCGGATTGGGGTGATTCTAGACTTGTTGGAAAGCTAATAAAGTCTACTTTCATACGGATCTGACCCCATACTCATACCTGCTCAGAAACGGCGTCAACAATCCAAAAATCACTGAGAGGTCTATTCTGTCCAGGGTGCTGCGCCACCTTAAGTTAGCCCAATGGGCTTGTATCGTTTAGAGTCCAGTAGGGACGCGTCCTAGGGTTGGAGCACGACCCAAACTCTCTTGTGGTCGTCCTCCACACATCATATACCCCTTAGCCGCCACCAGGAACACTTGGGTTTTGTTTAGATCAAGTTTAGCCTTTCCTACTTGCTTGTAGGCGCGTGTGCTGATCCAGCCACCCGTCTCCTTGTCTTCAGAACTCCACTCATAATAAGATTCAGTTTGAGGCTTTCAATTTCATCTTGCAAATTCAGTGCTTGTTTCCTTGTTCTTGCTAGTTCTTCGATTGCTTGCAGGACGGGAGCCCTAGTGGCTGGTTGTCGCGCTCCTCAAGATCATGACGGCCTTTGGAGGTGGTGTATCGGTTGCTAAGGCGCGGTCTTCGAAGGTTGTAGTCGGGCCGTGAACGTCATCTCCATCCACCAAATCGAGTGATCTCACGCCTCTCATCGAAGAGATCGTCCATAAACCCTAGCGGGTTCATATCAACTAGTCAAAGGCTCAAAGGGTCTATGGGATTATGGAAAAAATCTACTGCTTTTGTTGGCTTTTTCTGGACTATAGGAAAATAAAAGCAAACTGAAATCTCTCACCGATCAAACCTTGCTCTGATACCACTTGATAAGAGTATGTGTGTCCCAATCTTTTGGTGGAGAAGAATAACTTCGATTTCACTGGAGAGACATTCACGACCCGACTACAACCATCCAAGGACGCTACGCCTTAGCGATCGATACACCAATTCCAGCGGTTGTCACGATCTTGCGGATCACAACCAACCAAACCACTAGGGTTATTCCTGCAAGCAATCGAAGAACAAGCAAGAACAAGTAGAACAAGCACTCAATTGCAATTTCCAAGCCTACGGTATGTTTGGCGCAAACCGTGCACCTATCTTGCATCAAGTTTGGCACCACCTCCAATCGGACCGTAACGAGGTTTCACATGAGCATCGTCACCTAGGTGTACCATCGGCTGCGTCCAAAACGATTTATGTGCCTATGGTATATTTGGTGAAGATCATGCAATTATCTTGCACCGACACTAAACCTGTCTCCAAACGGACTTAAACGAGATTCCACGTGGCCCCCGACACGTAGGAGTTGCATTAGGTGCGTCCAAAATGATTCTCGTGCCTCCGGTACGTTCTGCGCAAACCGTGCACCTATCTTGTAGAAAGATTAGCACCATCTCTAAACGGAACGAAACGAGCTTCCACTTGAGCCTCGTCACCTATGAGTACCATCAGGTGCGTCCACATCGATTTCTGAGGGTATGGTACGTTTGGTGCGAACCATCCAAATATCTTGCACCGACACTAACACTGTCTCCAAATAGACTGAAACAAGATTTCACATGACTCATGTTACCTAGGAGTTCCATCGGATGCGTCGAAACTAATTTCCGAGCCCATGGTAGGTTTGGCGCAACCCGTGCACCCCGTCAAGATTTGCACTATCTCCAAACGGACCAAAAACAAGCTTCCACTTGAGCCTTGTCACCATTGGGTGTGTCCAAAACGATTTCCAAGCCTATGGTATGTTTGGTGCAAACCGTGCACCTATCTTGCATCAAGTTTAGCACCATCTCCAATCGGACCGTAACGAGCTTCCACTTGAGCATCGTCACCTAGGAGAACCATCGGGTGCGTCCAAATCGATTTCTGAGCCTATGGTATGTTTGGCGCAGACCGTGCAATTATCTTGCACCGACACTAAACCTATCTCCAAACGGACTTAAACGAGATTCCACATGGCCCCCGACACCTAGGAGTTCCATTGGCTGCGTCCAAAATGATTCTCAAGCCTCCGGTACGTTCTGCACAAACCGTGTACCTATCTTGCAGAAAGATTAGCACCATCTCCAAACGGAACGAAACGAGCTTCCAATTGAGCCTCGTCACCTATGAGTTCCATTAGGTGTGTCCAAAACGATTTCCAAGCCTATGGTAAGTTTGGTGCAAACCGTGTACCTATCTCCAATTGGACCGTAACGAGCTTCCACTTGAGCCTCGTCACCTAGCAATACCATCGGGTGCGTCCAAATCGATTTCAGAGCGTATGGTACGATTGGTGCAAGCCGTCCAACTATCTTGCATCGGCACTAACACTGTCTCCAAATAGACTGAAACAAGATTCCACATGACCCACGTCACCAAGGAGTTCCATCGGATGCATCTAAACCAATTTCCGAGCCTATGGTTGGTTCCGCGCAACCCGTGCACCTCGTCACGATTAGCACTATCTCCAAAGGACCAAAACAAGCTTGCACTTCAGCCTCGTCACCTATGAGTTCCATGGGGTGTGTCCAAAATGATTTCCAAGCCTATGGTATGTTTGGCGCAAACCGTGCACCTATCTTGCATCAAGTTTGGCACCATCTCCTAGGAGTACCATCGGATGCGTCCAAAATGATTTATGTGTCTATGGTATATTTGGTGAAGACCGTGCAATTATGTTGCACCGACACTAAACCTTTCTCCAAACGGACTTCAACGAGATTCCACGTGGCCCCCGACACCTAGGAGTTGCATTAGGTGCATCCAAAATGATTCTCGTGCCTCCGGTATGTTCTGCGCAAACCGTGCACCTATCTTGCAGAAAGATTAGCACCATCTCCAAATGGAATGAAACGAGCTTCCACTTGAGCCTCAACTCCTATGAGTACCATCGGGTGTGTCCATATCGATTTCTGAGGGTATGGTATGTTTGGTGCGAACCGTCCATCTATCTTGCACCAACACTAACACTGTCTCCAAATAGACAGAAACAAGATTTCACATGACTCACGTTACCTAGGAGTTCCATCGGATGCGTCGAAACTGATTTCCGAGCCTATGGTAGCTTCGGCGCAACCCGTGCACCTCCTCAAGATTAGCACTACTCCAAACAGACCAAAACGAGCTTCCACTTGATCCTCGTCACCTAGGAGTTCCATTGGGTGCGTCCAAAATAATTCTCGAGCCTTCATTACGTTCTGCGCAAACCGTCCACCTATCTTGCAGAAAGGTTAGCACCATCTCCAAACGGAACGAAACAAGCTTCCACTTGAGCCTCATCACCTATGAGTTCCATTAGGTGTGTCCAAAATGATTTCCAAGCCTATGGTATGTTTGGTGCAAACCGTGCACCTATCTTGCATCAAGTTTAGCACCATCTCCAATCGGACCGCAACGAGCTTCCACTTAAGCCTCGTCACCTAGGAGTACCAGCGGGTGCGTCCAAATCGATTTCAGAGCGTATGGTACGATTGGTGCGAGCCATCCAACTATCTTGCACCGGCTCTAACATATTCTCCAAATAGACTGAAACAAGATTCCACATGACCGTCACCTAGGAGTTCCAGGGGATGCATCTATACCAATTTCTGAGCCTATGGTAGGTTCCGCGCAACCCGTGCACCTCGTCAAGATTAGCACTATCTCCAAACGGACCAAAACAAGCTTCCACTTCAGCCTCGTCACCTATGAGTTCCATGGGGTTTGTCCAAAACGATTTCCCAGCCTATGGTATGTTTGGCGCAAACCGTGCACCTATCTTGCATCAAGTTTAGCACCATCTCCAATCGGACCGCAACGAGCTTCCACTTGAGCATCGTCACCTAGGTGTACCATCGGGTGCGTCCAAAACGATTTATGTGCCTATGGTATATTTGGTGAAGACCGTGCAAGTACCTTGCACCGACACTAAACCTGTCTCCAAACGGACTTAAATAAGATTCCACATGGCCCCCGACACCTAGGAGTTCCATTAGGTGCGTCCAAATGATTCTCGTGCCTCCGGTACGTTCTACGCAAAACCGTGCACCTATCTTGCAAAAAGATTAGCACCACCTCCAAACGGAATGAAACGACTTCCACTTGAGCCTCATCACCTATGAGTTCCATGGGGTGTGTCCAAAATGATTTCCAAGCCTATGGTATGTTTGGCGCAAACCGTGCACCTATCTTGCATCAAGTTTGGCACCACCTCCAATCGGACCGTAACGAGGTTTCACATGAGCATCGTCACCTAGGTGTACCATCGGCTGCGTCCAAAATGATTTATGTGCCTATGGTATATTTGGTGAAGATCGTGCAATTATCTTGCACCGACACTAAACCCGTCCCCAAACAGACTTAAACGAGATTCCACGTGGCCCCCGACACCTAGGAGTTGCATTAGGTGCGTCCAAAATGATTCTCGTGCCTCCAGTACATTCTGCGCAAACCGTGCACCTATCTTGCAGAAAGATTAGCACCATCTCTAAACGGAACGAAACGAGCTTCCACTTGAGCCTCGTCACCTATGAGTACCATCAGGTGCGTCCACATCGATTTCTGAGGGTATGGTACGTTTGGTGCGAACCGTCCAACTATCTTGCACCGACACTAACACTGTCTCCAAATAGACTGAAACAAGATTTCACATGACTCATGTTACCTAGGAGTTCCATCGGATGCGTCAAAACTGATTTCCGAGCCCATGGTAGGTTTGGCGCAACCCGTGCACCTCGTCAAGATTTGCACTATCTCCAAACGGACCAAAAACTAGCTTCCACTTGAGCCTTGTCACCATTGGGTGTGTCCAAAACGATTTTCCAAGCCTATGGTATGTTTGGCGCAAACCGTGCACCTATCTTGCATCAAGTTTAGCACCATCGTCACCTAGGAGAACCATCGGGTGCGTCCAAATCGATTTCTGAGCCTATGGTATGTTTGGCGCAGACCGTGCAATTATCTTGCACCGACACTAAACCTATCTCCAAACGGACTTAAACGAGATTCCACATGGCCCCCGACACCTAGGAGTTTCATTGGCTGCGTCCAAAATGATTCTCGAGCCTCCGGTACGTTCTACGCAAACCGTGCACCTATGTTGCAGAAAGATTAGCACCATCTCCAAACGGAACGAAACGAGCTTCCAATTGAGCCTCGTCACCTATGAGTTCCATTAGGTGTGTCCAAAACGATTTCCAAGCCTATGGTAAGTTTGGTGCAAACCGTGTACCTATCTCCAATTGGACCGTAACGAGCTTCCACTTGAGCCTCGTCACCTAGGAGTACCATCGGGTGCGTCCAAATCGATTTCAGCAGCATATGGTACGATTGGTGCGAGCCGTCCAACTATCTTGCACCGGCACTAACACTGTCTCCAAATAGATTGAAACAAGATTCCACATGACCCACGTCATCTAGGAGTTCCATCGGATGCATCTAAACCAATTTCCGAGCCTATGGTAGGTTCCGCGCAACCCGTGCACCTCGTCAAGATTAGCACTATCTCCAAACGGACCAAAACAAGCTTCCACTTCAGCCTCGTCACCTATGAGTTCCACGGGGTATGTTTTGGCGCAAACCGTACACCTATCTTGCATCAAGTTTAGCACCATCTCCAATCGGACCGCAATGAGCTTCCACTTGAGCAACATCACCTAGGAGTACCATCAGGTGCGTCCAAATCGATTTCAGAGCGTATGGTACGATTGGTGCAAGCCGTCCAACTATCTTGCATCGGCACTAACAGTGTCTCCAAATAGACTGAAACAAGATTCCACATGACCCACGTCACCTAGGAGTTCCATCGGATGCATCTAAACCAATTTCCGAGCCTATGGTAGGTTCCGCGCAACCCGTGCACCTCGTCAGGATTAGCACTATCTCCAAAGGACCAAAACAAGCTTGCACTTCAGCCTCGTCACCTATGAGTTCCATGGGGTGTGTACAAAATGATTTCCAAGCCTATGGTATGTTTGGCGCAAACCGTGCACCTATCTTGCATCAAGTTTGGCACCATCTCCTAGGAGTACCATCGGCTACGTCCAAACCGATTTATGTGCCTATGGTATATTTGGTGAAGACCGTGTAATTATCTTGCACCGACACTAAACCTGTCTCCAAACGGACTTAAATGAGATTCCACGTGGCCCCAGACACCTAGGAGTTGCATTAGGTGCATCCAAAATGATTCTCGTGCCTCCGGTACGTTCTGCGCAAACCGTGCACCTATCTTGCAGAAAGATTAGCACCATCTCCAAACAGAATGAAACGAGCTTCCACTGAGCCTCATCTCCTATGAGTACCATCGGGTGTGTCCATATCGATTTCTGAGGGTATGGTATGTTTGGTTGGAACCGTCCATCTATGTTGCACCGACACTAACACTATCTCCAAATAGACTGAAACAAGATTTCACATGACTCACATTACCTAGGAGTTCCATCGGATGCGTCGAAACTGATTTCCGAGCCTATGGTAGCTTCGGCGCAACCCGTGCACCTCCTCAAGATTAGCACTACTCCAAACTGACCAAAACGAGCTTCCACTTGATCCTCGTCACCTAGGAGTTCCATTGGGTGCGTCCAAAATGATTCTCGAGCCTTCAGTACGTTCTGCGCAAACCGTCCACCTATCTTGCAGAAAGATTAGCACCATCTCCAAACGGAAAGAAACGAGCTTCCACTTGAGCCTCGTAACCTATGAGATCCATTAGGTGTGTCCAAAATGATTTCCAAGACTAGGTATGTTTGGTGCAAACCGTGCACCTATCTTGCATCAAGTTTAGCACCATCTCCAATCGGACCGTAACGAGCTTCCACTTGAGCCATGTCACCTAGGAGTACCATCAGGTGCGTCCAAATCGATTTCAGAGCATATGGTACGATTGGTGCGAGCCGTCCAACTATCTTGCACCGACACTAACACATTCTCCAAATAGACTGAAACAAGATTTCACATGACCCACGTCACCTAGGAGTTCCATCGGATGCATCTAAACCAATTTCCGAGCCTATGGTAGGTTCCGCGCAACCCGACACCTCGTCAAGATTAGCACTATCTCCAAAGGACCAAAACAAGCTTGCACTTGAGCCTCGTCACCTATGAGTTCCATGGGGTGTGTCCAAAATGATTTCCAAGCCTATGGTATGTTTGGCGCAAACCGTGCACCTATCTTGCATCAAGTTTGGCACCATCTCCAATCGAACCGTAACGAGGTTTCACATGAGCATCGTCACCTAGGTGTACCATCGGCTGCGTCCAAAATGATTTATGTGCCTATGGTATATTTGGTGAAGACCGTGCAATTATCTTGCACTGACACTAAACCTGTCTCCAAACGGACTTAAACGAGATTCCACGTGGCCCCCGACACCTAGGAGTTGCATTAGGTGCGTCCAAAATGATTCTCGTGCCTCCGGTACGTTCTGCGCAAACCGTGCACCTATCTTGCAGAAAGATTAGCACCATCTCCAAACGGAATGAAACGAGCTTACACTTGAGCCTCATCACCTATGAGTACCATCGGGTGTGTCTATATCGATTTCTGAGGGTATGGTATGTTTGGTGCGAACCGTCCATCTGTCTTGCACCAACACTAACACTGTCTCCAAATAGACTGAAACAAGATTTCACATGACTCACGTTACCTAGGAGTTCCATCGGATGCGTCGAAACTGATTTCCGAGCCTATGTTAGGTTCAGCGCAACCCGTGCACCTCCTCAAGATTAGCACTACTTCAAACAGACCAAAACGAGCTTCCACTTGATCCTCGTCACCTTGGAGTTCCATTGGGTGCGTCCAAAATGATTCTCGAGCCTTCAGTACGTTCTGCGCAAACCGTCCACCTATCTTGCAGAAAGATTAGCACCATCTCCAAACGGATCGAAATAAGCTTCCACTTGAGCCTCGTCACCTCTGAGTTCCATTAGGTGTGTCCAAAACGATTTCCAAGCCTATGGTATGTTTGGTGCAAACCGTGCACCTATCTTGCATCATGTTTAGCACCATCTCCAATCAGACCGTAACGAGCTTCCACTTGAGCCTCGTCACCTAGGAGTACCATCGGGTGCGTCCAAATCAATTTCGGAGCGTATGGTACGATTGGTGCGAGCCGTCCAACTATCTTGCACCGGCACTAACACATTCTCCAAATAGACTGAAACAAGATTCCATATGACTGATACAGCTGACCCAGGTGGGGTTGGCCGAGACCCAATAAATTAAGGCTGCCCGGACCCCCAACAGTTCTTATGCACACCCACTCGGAGAAAGGCCCAATGTCCCTAAAAGACTAGTCCGATAGGGGAAGGGTGGCTCTCTCTTTTAAGGTGGCTTCCTCCTCCCAAGCTAAGCAAGGTGGGATTATTCAGAGGCTCACACGGTCGCCGCCCGACTACAACTAGGCCACTTGGCCTTTTTTTTGTTGCGTCTTTGCCAACGGATAATAGTGTAGGATGTCCTCATCATTCCCACCCCCTTAAACAAGGGCCCAGCTCTGATACCAAATGATAAGATACAGGCCCGATCTTCCGAGAGGTAACCGGTAAGTTTGACTTGTGGAGATCTCGACGTTGGCGATCCGGCTTCAAATCAGACATGATTCGAACCCTGCAACCGTTACACCACTGCTCCGTTGGTTATCAACCAAGCACAACTTGATTGACCTCGCCAAGAAGGCTTTTCCTGCAAGCGAATCGAAGAACACAAGCAAGAAGGTAAAAACACGCAATCTGAAATTGCAAATATGAATGATGCGAATATCAATAGGGTTCAAGAACTCGGTTCCAAAGGACTAATCGACACAGTGGAGGAGATCAAGAACAGGGGCCCTGGATCACTGTAAAAGGATTTGTCACCACAGTTACAATGAATGATTCAGTTTCTCGATGGAAAACTAAACTCTAAACAAAACCCAATTGTCTAACAGCGGTGGCGGCTGTGTTTATAGTCTAAGACTCGACCTAGGGTTGAGGATGGCCAGGGGTTGGGCACCCACAACTTGGGCTTAAGGCCCGACACGATACATGGCCAAGTTGGCCCAAATAGGTGACGCAGCAACTTACCGTGGTCACACAGAACGATCCATGGACCTTCTGGAGCTGGGACCAGATCCAAAACGATGGCGTCGTCGTCCCCTTTCCAATGCATCCAAGAACGCCCCATTTCGATGTCGTATGAGAGAGTTATGACCGAAACAGTGATGACGTGTCTGCTGAATCCGAGGGTGACGTGGCAGCTGAGTTGGAGATGAATTGCAACTTGGGGAAGACCATAGCGTCGGTGTGTCCAGCATGGCGATGTCCTCATCATCCTCCCCTTCTTGAATTGGAGTCGTCCTCGACTCCATCTTGGCGATGTCCTCATCAATGACCCACGTCACCTAGGAGTTCCATCGGATGTATCTAAACCAATTTCCGAGCCTATGGTAGGTTCCGCGCAACCCGTGCATCTCGTCAAGATTAGCACTATCTCCAAACGGACCAAAACAAGCTTCCACTTCAGCCTCGTCACCTATGAGTTCCATGGGGTGTGCCCAAAATGATTTCCAAGCCTATGGTATGTTTGGCGTAAACCGTGCACCTATCTTGCATCAAGTTTAGCACCATCTCCAATCGGACCACAACGAGCTTCCACTTGAGCATCGTCACCTAGGAGTACCATCGGGTGCGTCCAAAACGATTTATGTGCCTATGGTATATTTGGTGAAGACCGTGCAATTACCTTGCACCGACACTAAACCTGTCTCCAAACGGACTTAAATAAGATTCCAAATGGCCCCCGACACCTAGGAGTTCCATTAGGTGCGTCCAAATGATTCTCGTGCCTCCGGTACGTTCTGCGCAAAACCGTGCACCTATCTTGCAAAAAGATTAGCACCACCTCCAAACGGAATGAAACGACTTCCACTTGAGAATCGTCACCTATGAGTTCCATGGGGTGTGTCCAAAATGATTTCCAAGCCTATGGTATGTTTGGCGCAAACCGTGCACCTATCTTGCATCAAGTTTGGCACCATCTCCAATCGAACCGTAACGAGGTTTCACATGAGCATCGTCACCTAGGTGTACCATCGGCTGCGTCCAAAATGATTTATGTGCCTATGGTATATTTGGTGAAGACCGTGCAATTATCTTGCACTGACACTAAACCTGTCTCCAAACGGACTTAAACGAGATTCCACGTGGCCCCCGACACCTAGGAGTTGCATTAGGTGCGTCCAAAATGATTCTCGTGCCTCCGGTACGTTCTGCGCAAACCGTGCACCTATCTTGCAGAAAGATTAGCACCATCTCCAAACGGAATGAAACGAGCTTACACTTGAGCCTCATCACCTATGAGTACCATCGGGTGTGTCTATATCGATTTCTGAGGGTATGGTATGTTTGGTGTGAACCGTCCATCTGTCTTGCACCAACACTAACACTGTCTCCAAATAGACTGAAACAAGATTTCACATGACTCACGTTACCTAGGAGTTCCATCGGATGCGTCGAAACTGATTTCCGAGCCTATGTTAGGTTCAGCGCAACCCGTGCACCTCCTCAAGATTAGCACTACTTCAAACAGACCAAAACGAGCTTCCACTTGATCCTCGTCACCTTGGAGTTCCATTGGGTGCGTCCAAAATGATTCTTGAGCCTTCAGTACGTTCTGCGCAAACCGTCCACCTATCTTGCAGAAAGATTAGCACCATCTCCAAACGGATCGAAATAAGCTTCCACTTGAGCCTCGTCACCTCTGAGTTCCATTAGGTGTGTCCAAAACGATTTCCAAGCCTATGGTATGTTTGGTGCAAACCGTGCACCTATCTTGCATCATGTTTAGCACCATCTCCAATCAGACCGTAACGAGCTTCCACTTGAGCCTCGTCACCTAGGAGTACCATCGGGTGCGTCCAAATCAATTTCAGAGCGTATGGTACGATTGGTGCGAGCCGTCCAACTATCTTGCACCGGCACTAACACATTCTCCAAATAGACTGAAACAAGATTCCGTATGACTGATACATCCGACCCAGGTGGGGTTGGCCGAGACCCAATAAATTAAGGCTGCCCGGACCCCCAACAGTTCTTATGCACACCCACTCGGAGAAAGGCCCAATGTCCCTAAAAGACTAGTCCGATAGGGGAAGGGTGGCTCTCTCTTTTAAGGTGGCTTCCTCCTCCCAAGCTAAGCAAGGTGGGATTATTCAGAGGCTCACACGGTCGCCGCCCGACTACAACTAGGCCACTTGGCCTTTTTTTTGTTGCGTCTTTGCCAACGGATAATAGTGTAGGATGTCCTCATCATTCCCACCCCCTTAAACAAGGGCCCAGCTCTGATACCAAATGATAAGATACAGGCCCGATCTTCCGAGAGGTAACCGGTAAGTTTGACTTGTGGAGATCTCGACGTTGGCGATCCGGCTTCAAATCAGACATGATTCGAACCCTGCAACCGTTACACCACTGCTCCGTTGGTTATCAACCAAGCACAACTTGATTGACCTCGCTAAGAAGGCTTTTCCTGCAAGCGAATCGAAGAACACAAGCAAGAAGGTAAAAACACGCAATCTGAAATTGCAAATATGAATGATGCGAATATCAATAGGGTTCAAGAACTCGGTTCCAAAGGACTAATCGACACAGTGGAGGAGATCAAGAACAGGGGCCCTGGATCACTGTAAAAGGATTTGTCACCACAGTTACAATGAATGATTCAGTTTCTCGATGGAAAACTAAACTCTAAACAAAACCCAATTGTCTAACAGCGGTGGCGGCTGTGTTTATAGTCTAAGACTCGACCTAGGGTTGAGGATGGCCAGGGGTTGGGCGCCCACAACTTGGGCTTAAGGCCCGACACGATACATGGCCAAGTTGGCCCAAATAGGTGACGCAGCAACTTACCGTGGTCACACAGAACGATCCATGGACCTTCTGGAGCTGGGACCAGATCCAAAACAATGGTGTCGTCGTCCCCTTTCCAATGCATCCAAGAACGCCCCATTTCGATGTCGTATGAGAGAGTTATGACCGAAACAGTGATGACGTGTCTGCTGAATCCGAGGGTGACGTGGCAGCTGAGTTGGAGATGAATTGCAACTTGGGGAAGACCATAGCGTCGGTGTGTCCAGCGTGGCGATGTCCTCATCATCCTCCCCTTCTTGAATTGGAGTCGTCCTCGACTCCATCTTGGCGATGTCCTCATCAATGACCCACGTCACCTAGGAGTTCCATCGGATGTATCTAAACCAATTTCCGAGCCTATGGTAGGTTCCACGCAACCCGTGCACCTCGTCAAGATTAGCACTATCTCCAAACGGACCAAAACAAGCTTCCACTTCAGCCTCGTCACCTATGAGTTCCATGGGGTGTGCCCAAAATGATTTCCAAGCCTATGGTATGTTTGGCGTAAACCGTGCACCTATCTTGCATCAAGTTTAGCACCATCTCCAATCGGACCACAACGAGCTTCCACTTGAGCATCGTCACCTAGGAGTACCATCGGGTGCGTCCAAAACGATTTATGTGCCTATGGTATATTTGGTGAAGACCGTGCAATTACCTTGCACCGACACTAAACCTGTCTCCAAACGGACTTAAATAAGATTCCAAATGGCCCCCGACACCTAGGAGTTCCATTAGGTGCATCCAAATGATTCTCGTGCCTCCGGTACGTTCTGCGAAAACCGTGCACCTATCTTGCAAAAAGATTAGCACCACCTCCAAACGGAATGAAACGACTTCCACTTGAGAATCGTCACCTATGAGTTCCATGGGGTGTGTCCAAAATGATTTCCAAGCCTATGGTATGTTTGGCGCAAACCGTGCACCTATCTTGCATCAAGTTTGGCACCACCTCCAATCGGACCGTAACGAGGTTTCACATGAGCATCGTCACCTAGGTGTACCATCGGCTGCGTCCAAAACGATTTATGTGCCTATGGTATATTTGGTGAAGATCGTGCAATTATCTTGCACCGACACTAAACCTGTCTCCAAACAGACTTAAACGAGATTCCACGTGACCCCCGACACCTAGGAGTTGCATTAGGTGCGTCCAAAATGATTCTCGTGCCTCCGGTACGTTCTGCGCAAACCGTGCACCTATCTTGCAGAAAGATTAGCACCATCTCCAAACGGAATGAAACGCGCTTCCACTTGAGCCTCATCACCTATGAGTACCATCGGGTGTGTCCATATCGATTTCTGAGGGTATGGTATGTTTGGTGCGAACTGTCCATCTATCTTGCACCGACACTAACACTGTCTCCAAATAGACTGAAACAAGATTTCACATGACTCACGTTACCTCGGAGTTCCATCAGATGCGTCGAAACTGATTTCCGAGCCTATGATAGGATCGGCGCAACCCGTGCACCTCGTCAACATTAGCACTACTCCAAACAGACCAAAACAAGCTTCCACTTGAGCCTCGTCACCTAGGAGTTCCATTGGGTGTGTCCAAAATGATTTCCAAGCCTATGGTTTGTTTGGTGCAAACCGTGCACCTATCTTGCATCAAGTTTAGCACCATCTCCAATCAAACCTTAACGAGCTTCCACTTGATCATCGTCACCTAGGAGTACCATCGGGTGTGTCCAAATCGATTTCTGAGCCTATGGTATGTTTGGCGCAGACCGTGCAATTATCTTGCTCCGACACTAAACCTATTCCAAACGAACTTAAATGAGATTCCACATGGCCCCTGACACCTAGGAGTTCCATTGGGTGCATCCAAAATGATTCTCGAGCCTTCAGTACGTTCTGCGCAAACCGTGCACCTATCTTGCATAAAGATTAGCACCATCTCCAAACCGAACGAAACGAGCTTCCACTTGAGCCTCATCACCTATGAGTTCCATTAGGTGTGTCCAAAATGATTTCCAAGCCTATGGTATGTTTGGTGCAAACCGTGCACCTATCTTGCATCAAGTTTAGCACCATCTCCAATCAGACCGTAACGAGCTTCCACTAGAGCCTCGTCACCTAGGAGTACCATCGGGTGCGTCCAAATCGATTTCAGAGCGTATGGTATGATTGGTGCGAGCCGTCCAACTATCTTGCACCGGCACTAACACTGTCTCCAAATAGACTGAAACAAGATTCCACATGACCCTCGTCACCTAGGAGTTCCATCGGATGCATCTAAACAAATTTCTGAGCCTATGGTAGGTTCCGCGCAACCCGTGCACCTCGTCAAGATTAGCACTATCTCCAAACAGACCAAAATAAGCTTCGACTTCAGCCTCGTCACCTATGAGTTCCATGGGGTGTGTCCAAAATGATTTCCAAGCCTATGTATGTTTGGCGCAAACCGTGCACCTATCTTGCATCAAGTTTGGCACCATCTCCATTCGGACTGTAACGAGGTTTCACATGAGCATCGTCACCTAGGTGTACCATCGGCTGCGTCCAAAATGATTTATGTGCCTATGGTATATTTGGTGAAGACCGTGCAATTATCTTGCACCGACACTAAACCTGTCTCCAAGCGGACTTAAACGAGATTCCACGTGGGCCCCGACACCTAGGAGTTACATTAGGTGCGTCCAAAATGATTCTCGTGCCTCTGGTACGTTCTGCGCAAACTGTGCACCTATCTTGCAGAAAGATTAGCACCATCTCCAAACGGAATGAAACGAGCTTCCACTTGAGCCTCGTCACCTATGAGTACCATTGGGTGTGTCCATATCGATTTCTGAGGGTATGGTATGTTTGGTGCGAACTGTCCATCCATCTTGCACCGACACTAACACTGTCTCCAAATAGACTGAAACAAGATTTCACATGACTCACGTTACCTAGGACTTCCATCGGATGCGTCGAAACTGATTTCCGAGCCTATGGTAGGATCGGCGCAACCCGTGCACCTCGTCAAGATTAGCACTACTCCAAACAGACCAAAACAAGCTTCCACTTGAGCCTCGTCACCTAGGAGTTCCATTGGGTGTGTCCAAAATGATTTCCAAGCCTATGGTTTGTTTGGTGCAAACCATGCACCTATCTTGCATCAAGTTTAGCACCATCTCCAATCAGAACGTAACGAGCTTCCACTTGATCATCGTCACCTAGGAGTACCATCGGGTGTGTCCAAATCGATTTCTGAGCCTATGGTATGTTTGGCGCAGACTGTGCAATTATCTTGCTCCGACACTAAACCTATCTCCAAACGAACTTAAACGAGATTCCACATGGCCCCTGACACCTAGGAGTTCCATTGGGTGTGTCCAAAATGATTCTCGAGCCTTCAGTACATTCTGCGCAAACCGTGCACCTATCTTGCAGAAAGATTACCACCATCTCCAAACCGAACGAAACGAGCTTCCACTTGAGCCTCATCACCTACGAGTTCCATTAGGTGTGTCCAAAACGATTTCCAAGCCTATGGTATGTTTGGTGCAACCGTGCACCTATCTTGCATCAAGTTTAGCACCATCTCCAATCAGACCGTAACGAGCTTCCACTTGAGCCTCGTCACCTAGGAGTACCATCGGGTGCATCCAAATCGATTTCAGAGCGTATGGTATGATTGGTGCGAGCCGTCCAACTATCTTGCACCGGCACTAACACTGTCTCCAAATAGACTGAAACAAGATTCCACATGACCCTCGTCACCTAGGAGTTCCATCGGATGCATCTAAACAAATTTCTGAGCCTATGGTAGGTTCCGCGCAACCCGTGCACATCGTCAAGATTAGCACTATCTCCAAACCGACCAAAACAAGCTTCCACTTCAGCCTCGTCACCTATGAGTTCCATGGGGTGTGTCCAAAATGATTTCCAAGCCTATGGTATGTTTGGCGCAAACCGTGCACCTATCTTGCATCAAGTTTGGCACCATCTCCAGTCGGACTGTAACGAGGTTTCACATGAGCATCGTCACCTAGGTGTACCATCGGCTGCGTCCAAAATGATTTATGTGCCTATGGTATATTTGGTGAAGACCGTGCAATTATCTTGCACCGACACTAAACCTGTCTCCAAACGGACTTAAACGACATTCCACGTGGCCCCCGACACCTAGGAGTTGCATTAGGTGCGTCCAAAATGATTCTCGTGCCTCCGGTACGTTCTGCGCAAACCGTGCACCTATCTTGCAGAAAGATTAGCACCATCTCCAAACGGAATGAAACGAGCTTCCACTTGAGCCTCGTCACCTATGAGTACCATTGGGTGTGTCCATATCGATTTCTGAGGGTATGGTATGTTTGGTGCGAACCGTCCATCTATCTTGCACCGATACTAACACTGTCTCCAAATGGACTGAAACAAGATTTCACATGACTCACGTTACCTAGGAGTTCCATCGGATGCGTCGAAACTGATTTCCGAGCCTATGGTAGGATCGGCGCAACCTGTGCACCTCGTCAAGATTAGCACTACTCCAAACAGACCAAAACAAGCTTCCACTTGAGCCTCGTCAACTAGGAGTTCCATTGTGTGTGTCCAAAATGATTTCCAAGCCTATGGTTTGTTTGGTGCAAACCGTGCACCTATCTTGCATCAAGTTTAGCACCATCTCCAATCAGACCGTAACGAGTTTCCACTTGATCATCGTCACCTAGGAGTACCATCGGGTGCGTCAAAATCGATTTCGGAGCCTATGGTATGTTTGGCGCAGACCGTGCAATTATCTTGCTCCGACACTAAACCTATCTCCAAATGAACATAAACGAGATTCCACATGGCCCCCGACACCTAGGAGTTCCATTGGGTGCGTCCAAAATGATTCTCGAGCCTTCAGTACGTTCTGCGCAAACCGTGCACCTATCTTGCAGAAAGATTAGCACCATCTCCAAACTGAACGAAACGAGCTTCCACTTGAGCGTCGTCACCTATGAGTTCCATTAGGTGTGTCCAAAACGATTTCCAAGCCTATGGTATGTTTGGTGCAAACCGTGCACCTATCTTGCATCAAGTTTAGCACCATCTCCAATCAGACCGTAACGAGCTTCCACTAGAGCCTCCTCACCTAGGAGTACCATCGGGTGCGTCCAAATTGATTTCAGAGCGTATGGTACGATTGGTGCGAGCCGTCTAACTATCTTGCACCGGTACTAACACTGTCTCCAAATAGACTGAAACAAGATTCCACATGACCCTCGTCACCTAGGAGTTCCATCGGATGCATCTAAACAAATTTCCGAGCCTATGGTAGGTTCCGCGCAACCCGTGCACCTCGTCAAGATTAGCACTATCTCCAAACGGACCAAAACAAGCTTCCACTTCAGCCTCGTCACCTATGAGTTCATTGGGGTGTGTCCAAAATGATTTCCAAGCCTATGGTATGTTTGGCGCAAACCGTGCACCTATCTTGCATCAAATTTGGCACCATCTCCAATCGGACTGTAACGAGGTTTCACATGAGCATCGTCACCTAGGTGTACCATCGGCTGCGTCCAAAATGATTTATGTGCCTATGGTATATTTGGTGAAGACCGTGCAATTATCTTGCACCGACACTAAACCTGTCTCCAAACGGACTTAAACGAGATTCCACGTGGCCCCCGACACCTAGGAGTTGCATTAGGTGCTTTCAAAATGATTCTCGTGCCTCTGGTACGTTCTGCGCAAACCGTGCACCTATCTTGCAGAAAGATTAGCACCATCTCCAAACGGAATGAAACGAGCTTCCACTTGAGCCTCGTCACCTATGAGTACCATTGGGTGTGTCCATATCGATTTCTGAGGGTATGGTATGTTTGGTGCGAACTGTCCATCTATCTTGCACCGACACTAACACTGTCTCCAAATAGACTGAAACAAGATTTCACATGACTCACGTTACCTAGGAGTTCCATCGGATGCGTCGAAACTGATTTCCGAGCCTATGGTAGGATCGGCGCAACCCGTGCACCTCGTCAAGATTAGCACTACTCCAAACAGACCAAAACAAGCTTCCACTTGAGCCTTGTCACCTAGGAGTTCCATTGGGTGTGTCCAAAATGATTTCCAAGCCTATGGTTTGTTTGGTGCAAACCGTGCACCTATCTTGCATCAAGTTTAGCACCATCTCCAATCAGACCGTAACGAGCTTCCACTTGATCATCGTCACCGAGGAGTACCATCGGGTGTGTCCAAATCGATTTCTGAGCCTATGGTATGTTTGGCGCAGACTGTGCAATTATCTTGCTCCGACACTAAACCTATCTCCAAACGAACTTAAACGAGATTCCACATGGCCCCTGACACCTAGGAGTTCCATTGGGTGCGTCCAAAATGATTCTCGAGCCTTCAGTACGTTCTGCGCAAACCGTGCACCTATCTTGCAGAAAGATTACCACCATCTCCAAACCAAACGAAACGAACTTCCACTTGAGCCTCATCACCTACGAGTTCCATTAGATGTGTCCAAAACGATTTCCAAGCCTATGGTATGTTTGGTGCAAACCGTGCACCTATCTTGCATCAAGTTTAGCACCATCTCCAATCAGACCGTAACGAGCTTCCACTTGAGCCTCGTCACCTAGGAGTACCATCGTGTGCGTCCAAATCGATTTCAGAGCGTATGGTATGATTGGTGCGAGCCGTCCAACTATCTTGCACCGGCACTAACACTGTCTCCAAATAGACTAAAACAAGATTCCACATGACCCTCGTCACCTAGGAGTTCCATCGGATGCATCTAAACAAATTTCTGAGCCTATGGTAGGTTCCGCGCAACCCGTGCACATTGTCAAGATTAGCACTATCTCCAAACCGACCAAAACAAGCTTCCACTTCAGCCTCGTTACCTATGAGTTCCATGGGGTGTGTCCAAAATGATTTCCAAGCCTATGGTATGTTTGGCGCAAACCGTGCACCTATCTTGCATCAAGTTTGGCACCATCTCCAATCGGACTGTAAGGAGGTTTCACATGAGCATCGTCACCTAGGTGTACCATCGGCTGCGTCCAAAATGATTTATGTGCCTATGGTATATTTGGTGAAGACCGTGCAATTATCTTGCACCGACACTAAACCTGTCTCCAAACGGACTTAAACGAGATTCCACGTGGCCCCCGACACCTAGGAGTTGCATTAGGTGCGTCCAAAATGATTCTCGTGCCTCCGGTACGTTCTGCGCAAACCGTGCACCTATCTTGCAGAAAGATTAGCACCATCTCCAAACGGAATGAAACGACCTTCCACTTGAGCCTCGTCACCTATGAGTAACATTGGGTGTGTCCATATCGATTTCTGAGGGTATGGTATGTTTGGTGCGAACCGTCCATCTATCTTGCACCGACACTAACACTGTCTCCAAATAGACTGAAACAAGGTTTCACATGACTCACGTTACCTAGGAGTTCCATCGGATGCGTCGAAACTGATTTCCAAGCCTATGGTAGGATCGGCGCAACCCGTGCACCTCGTCAAGATTAGCACTACTCCAAACAGACCAAAACAAGCTTCCACTTGAGCCTCGTCACCTAGGAGTTCCATTGGGTGTGTCCAAAATGATTTCCAAGCCTATGGTTTGTTTGGTGCAAACCGTGCACCTATCTTGCATCAAGTTTAGCACCATCTCCAATCAGACCGTAACGAGCTTCCACTTGATCATCGTTACCTAGGAGTACCATCGGGTGCGTCAAAATCGATTTCAGAGCCTATGGTATGTTTGGCGCAGACCGTGCAATTATCTTGCTCCGACACTAAACCTATCTCCAAATGAACTTAAACGAGATTCCACATGGCCCCCGACACCTAGGAGTTCCATTGGGTGCGTCCAAAATGATTCTCGAGCCTTCAGTACGTTCTGCGCAAACCGTGCACCTATCTTGCAGAAAGATTAGCACCATCTCCAAACGGAATGAAACGAGCTTCCACTTGAGCCTCGTCACCTATGAGTACCATTGGGTGTGTCCATATCGATTTCTGAGGGTATGGTATGTTTGGTGCGAACTGTCCATCTATCTTGCACCGACACTAACACTGTCTCCAAATAGACTGAAACAAGATTTCACATGACTCACGTTACCTAGGAGTTCCATCGGATGCGTCGAAACTGATTTCCGAGCCTATGGTAGGATCGGCGCAACCCGTGCACCTCGTCAAGATTAGCACTACTCCAAACAGACCAAAACAAGCTTCCACTTGAGCCTCGTCACCTAGGAGTTCCATTGGGTGTGTCCAAAATGATTTCCAAGCCTATGGTTTGTTTGGTGCAAACCGTGCACCTATCTTGCATCAAGTTTAGCACCATCTCCAATCAGACCGTAACGAGCTTCCACTTGATCATCGTCACCTAAGAGTACCATCGGGTGTGTCCAAATCGATTTCTGAGCCTATGGTATGTTTGGCGCAGACTGTGCAATTATCTTGCTCCGACACTAAACCTATCTCCAAACGAACTTAAACGAGATTCCACATGGCCCCTGACACCTAGGAGTTCCATTGGGTGCGTCCAAAATGATTCTCGAGCCTTCAGTATGTTCTGCGCAAACCGTGCACCTATCTTGCAGAAAGATTACCACCATCTCCAAACCAAACGAAACGAGCTTCCACTTGAGCCTCATCACCTACGAGTTCCATTAGGTGTGTCCAAAATGATTTCCAAGCCTATGGTATGTTTGGTGCAAACCGTGCACCTATCTTGCATCAAGTTTAGCACCATCTCCAATCAGACCGTAACGAGCTTCCACTTGAGCCTCGTCACCTAGGAGTACCATCGGGTGCGTCCAAATCGATTTCAGAGCGTATGGTATGATTGGTGCGAGCCGTCCAACTATACACCGGCACTAACACCGTCTCCAAATAGACTGAAACAAGATTCCACATGACCCTCGTCACCTAGGAGTTCCATCGGATGCATCTAAACAAATTTCTGAGCCTATGGTAGGTTCCGCGCAACCCGTGCACATCGTCATGATTAGCACTTTCTCCAAACCGACCAAAACAAGCTTCCACTTCAGCCTCGTCACCTATGAGTTCCATGGGGTGTGTCCAAAATGATTTCCAAGCCTATGGTATGTTTGGCGCAAACCGTGCACCTATCTTGCATCAAGTTTGGCACCATCTCCAATCGGACTGTAACGAGGTTTCACATGAGCATCGTCACCTAGGTGTACCATCGGCTGCGTCCAAAATGATTTATGTGCCTATGGCATATTTGGTGAAGACCGTGCAATTATCTTGCACCGACACTAAACCTGTCTCCAAACGGACTTAAACGAGATTCCACGTGGCCCCCGACACCTAGGAGTTGCATTAGGTGCGTCCAAAATGATTCTCGTGCCTCCGGTACGTTCTGCGCAAACCGTGCACCTATCTTGCAGAAAGATTAGCACAATCTCCAAACGGAATGAAACGACCTTCCACTTGAGCCTCGTCACCTATGAGTACCATTGGGTGTGTCCATATCGATTTCTGAGGGTATGGTATGTTTGGTGCGAACCGTCCATCTATCTTGCACCGACACTAACACTGTCTCCAAATAGACTGAAACAAGATTTCACATGACTCACGTTACCTAGGAGTTCCATCGGATGCGTCGAAACTGATTTCCGAGCCTATGGTAGGATCGGCGCAACCCGTGCACCTCGTCAAGATTAGCACTACTCCAAACAGACCAAAACAAGCTTCCACTTGAGCCTCGTCACCTAGGAGTTCCATTGGGTGTGTCCAAAATGATTTCCAAGCCTATGGTTTGTTTGGTGCAAACCGTGCACCTATCTTGCATCAAGTTTAGCACCATCTCCAATCAGACCGTAACGAGCTTCCACTTGATCATCGTCACCTAGGAGTACCATCGAGTGCATCAAAATCGATTTGGGAGCCTATGGTATGTTTGGCGCAGACCGTGCAATTATCTTGCTCCGACACTAAACCTATCTCCAAATGAACTTAAACGAGATTCCACATGGCCCCTGACACCTAGGAGTTCCATTGGGTGCGTCCAAAATGATTCTCGAGCCTTCAGTACGTTCTGCGCAAACCGTGCACCTATCTTACAGAAAGATTAGCACCATCTCCAAACTGAACGAAACGAGCTTCCACTTGAGCGTCGTCACCTATGAGTTCCGTTAGGTGTGTCCAAAACAATTTCCAAGCCTATGGTATGTTTGGTGCAAACCTTGCACCTATCTTGCATCAAGTTTAGCACCATCTCCAATCAGACCGTAACGAGCTTCCACTAGAGCCTCGCCACCAAGGAGTACCATCGGGTGCGTCCAAATTGATTTCAGAGCGTATGGTACGATTGGTGCGAGCCGTCCAACTATCTTGCACCGGTACTAACACTGTCTCCAAATATACTGAAACAAGATTCCACATGACCCTCATCACCTAGGAGTTCCATCGGATGCATCTAAACAAATTTCCGAGCCTATGGTAGGTTCCGCGCAACCCGTGCACCTCGTCAAGATTAGCACTATCTCCAAACGGACCAAAACAAGCTTCCACTTCAGGCTCGTCTCCTATGAGTTCCATGGGGTGTGTCCAAAATGATTTCTAAGCCTATGGTATGTTTGGCGCAAACCGTGCACCTATCTTGCATCAAGTTTGGCACCATCTCCAATCGGTCCGTAACGAGGTTTCACATGAGCATCGTCACCTAGGTGTACCATCGGCTGCGTCCAAAACGATTTATGTGCCTATGGTATATTTGGTGAAGACCGTGCAATTATCTTGCACCGACACTAAACCTGTCTCCAAACGGACTTAAACGAGATTCCACGTGGCCCCCGACACCTAGGAGTTGCATTAGGTGCGTCCAAAATGATTCTCGTGCCTTCGGTACGTTCTGCGCAAACCGTGCACCTATCTTGCAGAAAGATTAGCACCATCTCCAAACGGAATGAAACGAGCTTCCACTTGAGTCTCGTCACCTATGAGTACCATTGGGTGTGTCCATATCGATTTCTGAGGGTATGGTATGTTTGGTGCGAACCGTCCATCTATCTTGCACCGACACTAACACTGTCTCCAAATAGACTGAAACAAGGTTTCACATGACTCACGTTACCTAGGAGTTCCATCGGATGCGTCGAAACTGATTTCCGAGCCTATGGTAGGATCGGCGCTACTCGTGCACCTCGTCAAGATTAGCACTACTCCAAACAGACCAAAACAAGCTTCCACTTGAGCCTCGTCACCTAGGAGTTCCATTGGGTGTGTCCAAAATGATTTCCAAGCCTATGGTTTGTTTGGTGCAAACCGTGCACCTATCTTGCATCAAGTTTAGCACCATCTCCAATCAGACCGTAACGTGCTTCCACTTGATCATCGTCACCTAGGAGTACCATCGGGTGCGTCAAAATCGATTTCGGAGCCTATGGTATGTTTGGCGCAGACCGTGCAATTATCTTGCTCCTACACTAAACCTATCTCCAAATGAACTTAAACGAGATTCCACATGGCCCCTGACACCTAGGAGTTCCATTGGGTGCGTCCAAAATGATTCTCGAGCCTTCAGTACATTCTGCGCAAACCGTGCACCTATCTTGCAGAAAGATTAGCACTATCTCCAAACGGAACGAAACGAGCTTCCACTTGAGCATCGTCACCTATGAGTTCCATTAGGTGTGTCGAAAACGATTTCTAAGCCTATGGTATGTTTGGTGCAAACCGTGCACCTATCTTGCATCAAGTTTAGCACCATCTCCAATCAGACCGTAACGAGCTTCCACTAGAGCCTCGTCACCTAGGAGTACCATCAGGTGCGTCCAAATTGATTTCAGAGCGTATGGTACGATTGGTGTGAGCCGTCCAACTATCTTGCACCGGCACTAACACTGTCTCCAAATATACTGAAACAAGATTCCACATGACCCTCGTCACCTAGGAGTTCCATCGGATGCATCTAAACAAATTTCCGAGCCTATGGTAGGTTCCGCGCAACCCGTGCACCTCGTCAAGATTAGCACTATCTCCAAACAGACCAAAACAAGCTTCCACTTCAGCCTCGTCACCTATGAGTTCCATGGGGTGTGTCCAAAATGATTTCTAAGCCTATGGTATGTTTGGCGCAAACCGTGCACCTATCTTGCATCAAATTTGGCACCATCTCCAATCGGTCCGTAACGAGGTTTCACATGAGCATCGTCACCTAGGTGTACCATCGGCTGCGTCCAAAACGATTTATGTGCCTATGGTATATTTGGTGAAGACCGTGCAATTATCTTGCACCAACACTAAACCTGTCTCCAAACGGACTTAAACGAGATTCCACGTGGCCCCCGACACCTAGGAGTTGCATTAGGTGCGTCCAAAATGATTCTCGTGCCTCCGGTACGTTCTGCGCAAACCGTGCACCTATCTTGCAGAAAGATTAGCACCATCTCCAAACGGAATGAAACGACCTTCCACTTGAGCCTCGTCACCTATGAGTAACATTGGGTGTGTCCATATCGATTTCTGAGGGTATGGTATGTTTGGTGCGAACCGTCCATCTATCTTGCACCGACACTAACACTGTCTCCAAATAGACTGAAACAAGATTTCACATGACTCACGTTACCTAGGAGTTCCATCGGATGCGTCGAAACTGATTTCCAAGCCTATGGTAGGATCGGCGCAACCCGTGCACCTCGTCAAGATTAGCACTACTCCAAACAGACCAAAACAAGCTTCCACTTGAGCCTCGTCACCTAGGAGTTCCATTGGGTGTGTCCAAAATGATTTCCAAGCCTATGGTTTGTTTGGTGCAAACCGTGCACCTATCTTGCATCAAGTTTAGCACCATCTCCAATCAGACCGTAACGAGCTTCCACTTGATCATCGTCACCTAGGAGTACCATCGTGTGCGTCAAAATCGATTTCGGAGCCTATGGTATGTTTGGCGCAGACCGTGCAATTATCTTGCTCCGACACTAAACCTATCTCCAAATGAACTTAAACGAGATTCCACATGGCCCCCGACACCTAGGAGTTCCATTGGGTGCGTCCAAAATGATTCTCGAGCCTTCAGTACGTTCTGCGCAAACCGTGCACCTATCTTGCAGAAAGATTAGCACCATCTCCAAACGGAATGAAACGAGCTTCCACTTGAGCCTCGTCACCTATGAGTACCATTGGGTGTGTCCATATCGATTTCTGAGGATATGGTATGTTTGGTGCGAACTGTCCATCTATCTTGCACCGACACTAACACTGTCTCCAAATAGACTGAAACAAGATTTCACATGACTCACGTTACCTAGGAGTTCCATCGGATGCGTCGAAACTGATTTCCGAGCCTATGGTAGGATCGGCGCAACCCGTGCACCTCGTCAAGATTAGCACTACTCCAAACAGACCAAAACAAGCTTCCACTTGAGCCTCGTCACCTAGGAGTTCCATTGGGTGTGTCCAAAATGATTTCCAAGCCTATGGTTTGTTTGGTGCAAACCGTGCACCTATCTTGCATCAAGTTTAGCACCATCTCCAATCAGACCGTAACGAGCTTCCACTTGATCATCGTCACCTAAGAGTACCATCGGGTGTGTCCAAATCGATTTCTGAGCCTATGGTATGTTTGGCGCAGACTGTGCAATTATCTTGCTCCGACACTAAACCTATCTCCAAACGAACTTAAACGAGATTCCACATGGCCCCTGACACCTAGGAGTTCCATTGGGTGCGTCCAAAATGATTCTCGAGCCTTCAGTACGTTCTGCGCAAACCGTGCACCTATCTTGCAGAAAGATTACCACCATCTCCAAACCAAACGAAACGAGCTTCCACTTGAGCCTCATCACCTACGAGTTCCATTAGGTGTGTCCAAAATGATTTCCAAGCCTATGGTATGTTTGGTGCAAACCGTGCACCTATCTTGCATCAAGTTTAGCACCATCTCCAATCAGACCGTAACGAGCTTCCACTTGAGCCTCGTCACCTAGGAGTACCATCGGGTGCGTCCAAATCGATTTCAGAGCGTATGGTATGATTGGTGCGAGCCGTCCAACTATACACCGGCACTAACACCGTCTCCAAATAGACTGAAACAAGATTCCATATGACCCTCGTCACCTAGGAGTTCCATCGGATGCATCTAAACAAATTTCTGAGCCTATGGTAGGTTCCGCGCAACCCGTGCACATCGTCATGATTAGCACTTTCTCCAAACCGACCAAAACAAGCTTCCACTTCAGCCTCGTCACCTATGAGTTCCATGGGGTGTGTCCAAAATGATTTCTAAGCCTATGGTATGTTTGGCGCAAACCGTGCACCTATCTTGCATCAAATTTGGCACCATCTCCAATCGGTCCGTAACGAGGTTTCACATGAGCATCGTCACCTAGGTGTACCATCGGCTGCGTCCAAAACGATTTATGTGCCTATGGTATATTTGGTGAAGACCGTGCAATTATCTTGCACCAACACTAAACCTGTCTCCAAACGGACTTAAACGAGATTCCACGTGGCCCCCGACACCTAGGAGTTGCATTAGGTGCGTCCAAAATGATTCTCGTGCCTCCGGTACGTTCTGCGCAAACCGTGCACCTATCTTGCAGAAAGATTAGCACCATCTCCAAACGGAATGAAACGACCTTCCACTTGAGCCTCGTCACCTATGAGTAACATTGGGTGTGTCCATATCGATTTCTGAGGGTATGGTATGTTTGGTGCGAACCGTCCATCTATCTTGCACCGACACTAACACTGTCTCCAAATAGACTGAAACAAGATTTCACATGACTCACGTTACCTAGGAGTTCCATCGGATGCGTCGAAACTGATTTCCAAGCCTATGGTAGGATCGGCGCAACCCGTGCACCTCGTCAAGATTAGCACTACTCCAAACAGACCAAAACAAGCTTCCACTTGAGCCTCGTCACCTAGGAGTTCCATTGGGTGTGTCCAAAATGATTTCCAAGCCTATGGTTTGTTTGGTGCAAACCGTGCACCTATCTTGCATCAAGTTTAGCACCATCTCCAATCAGACCGTAACGAGCTTCCACTTGATCATCGTCACCTAGGAGTACCATCGAGTGCATCAAAATTGATTTCGGAGCCTATGGTATGTTTGGCGCAGACCGTGCAATTATCTTGCTCCGACACTAAACCTATCTCCAAATGAACTTAAACGAGATTCCACATGGCCCCCGACACCTAGGAGTTCCATTGGGTGCGTCCAAAATGATTCTCGAGCCTTCAGTACGTTCTGCGCAAACCGTGCACCTATCTTGCAGAAAGATTAGCACCATCTCCAAACTGAACGAAACGAGCTTCCACTTGAGCGTCGTCACCTATGAGTTCCGTTAGGTGTGTCCAAAACAATTTCCAAGCCTATGGTATGTTTGGTGCAAACCTTGCACCTATCTTGCATCAAGTTTAGCACCATCTCCAATCAGACCGTAACGAGCTTCCACTAGAGCCTCGCCACCAAGGAGTACCATCGGGTGCGTCCAAATTGATTTCAGAGCGTATGGTACGATTGGTGCGAGCCGTCCAACTATCTTGCACCGGTACTAACACTGTCTCCAAATATACTGAAACAAGATTCCACATGACCCTCGTCACCTAGGAGTTCCATCGGATGCATCTAAACAAATTTCTGAGCCTATGGTAGGTTCCGCGCAACCCGTGCACCTCGTCAAGATTAGCACTATCTCCAAACGGACCAAAACAAGCTTCCACTTCAGGCTCGTCTCCTATGAGTTCCATGGGGTGTGTCCAAAATGATTTCTAAGCCTATGGTATGTTTGGCGCAAACCGTGCACCTATCTTGCATCAAGTTTGGCACCATCTCCAATCGGTCCGTAACGAGGTTTCACATGAGCATCGTCACCTAGGTGTACCATCGGCTGCGTCCAAAACGATTTATGTGCCTATGGTATATTTGGTGAAGACCGTGCAATTATCTTGCACCGACACTAAACCTGTCTCCAAACGGACTTAAACGAGATTCCACGTGGCCCCCGACACCTAGGAGTTGCATTAGGTGCGTCCAAAATGATTCTCGTGCCTTCGGTACGTTCTGCGCAAACCGTGCACCTATCTTGCAGAAAGATTAGCACCATCTCCAAACGGAATGAAACGAGCTTCCACTTGAGTCTCGTCACCTATGAGTACCATTGGATGTGTCCATATCGATTTCTGAGGGTATGGTATGTTTGGTGCGAACCGTCCATCTATCTTGCACCGACACTAACACTATCTCCAAATAGACTGAAACAAGGTTTCACATGACTCACGTTACCTAGGAGTTCCATCGGATGCGTCGAAACTGATTTCCGAGCCTATGGTAGGATCGGCGCTACTCGTGCACCTCGTCAAGATTAGCACTACTCCAAACAGACCAAAACAAGCTTCCACTTGAGCCTCGTCACCTAGGAGTTCCATTGGGTGTGTCCAAAATGATTTCCAAGCCTATGGTTTGTTTGGTGCAAACCGTGCACCTATCTTGCATCAAGTTTAGCACCATCTCCAATCAGACCGTAACGTGCTTCCACTTGATCATCGTCACCTAGGAGTACCATCGGGTGCGTCAAAATCGATTTCGGAGCCTATGGTATGTTTGGCGCAGACCGTGCAATTATCTTGCTCCTACACTAAACCTATCTCCAAATGAACTTAAACGAGATTCCACATGGCCCCTGACACCTAGGAGTTCCATTGGGTGCATCCAAAATGATTCTCGAGCCTTCAGTACATTCTGCGCAAACCGTGCACCTATCTTGCAGAAAGATTAGCACTATCTCCAAACGGAACGAAACGAGCTTCCACTTGAGCATCGTCACCTATGAGTTCCATTAGGTGTGTCCAAAACGATTTCTAAGCCTATGGTATGTTTGGTGCAAACCGTGCACCTATCTTGCATCAAGTTTAGCACCATCTCCAATCAGACCGTAACGAGCTTCCACTAGAGCCTCGTCACCTAGGAGTACCATCAGGTGCGTCCAAATTGATTTCAGAGCGTATGGTACGATTGGTGTGAGCCGTCCAACTATCTTGCACCGGCACTAACACTGTCTCCAAATATACTGAAACAAGATTCCACATGACCCTCGTCACCTAGGAGTTCCATCGGATGCATCTAAACAAATTTCCGAGCCTATGGTAGGTTCCGCGCAACCCGTGCACCTCGTCAAGATTAGCACTATCTCCAAACAGACCAAAACAAGCTTCCACTTCAGCCTCGTCACCTATGAGTTCCATGGGGTGTGTCCAAAATGATTTCTAAGCCTATGGTATGTTTGGCGCAAACCGTGCACCTATCTTGCATCAAATTTGGCACCATCTCCAATCGGTCCGTAACGAGGTTTCACATGAGCATCGTCACCTAGGTGTACCATCGGCTGCGTCCAAAACGATTTATGTGCCTATGGTATATTTGGTGAAGACCGTGCAATTATCTTGCACCGACACTAAACCTGTCTCCAAACGGACTTAAACGAGATTCCACGTGGCCCCCGACACCTAGGAGTTGCATTAGGTGCGTCCAAAATGATTCTCGTGCCTCCGGTACGTTCTGCGCAAACCGTGCACCTATCTTGCAGAAAGATTAGCACCATCTCCAAACGGATTGAAACGAGCTTCCACTTGAGCCTCGTCACCTATGAGTACCATTGGGTGTGTCCATATAGATTTCTGAGGGTATGGTATGTTTGGTGCGAACCGTCCATCTATCTTGGACCGACACTAACACTGTCTCCAAATAGACTGAAACAAGATTTCACATGACTCATGTTACCTAGGAGTTCCATCGTATGCGTTGAAACTGATTTTCGAGCCTATGGTAGGATCGGCGCAACCCGTGCACCTCGTCAAGATTAGCACTACTCCAAACAGACCAAAACAAGCTTCCACTTGAGCCTCATCACCTAGGAGTTCCATTGGGTGTGTCCAAAATGATTTCCAATTCTATGGTTTGTTTGGTGCAAACCGTGCACCTATCTTGCATCAAGTTTAGCACCATCTCCAATCAGACCGTAACGAGCTTCCACTTGATCATCGTCACCTAGGAGTACCATCGGGTGCGTCCTAATCGATTTCGGAGCCTATGGTATGTTTGGCGCAGACCGTGCAATTATCTTGCTCCGACACTAAACCTATCTCCAAATGAACTTAAACGAGATTCCACATGGCCCCCGACACCTAGGAGTTCCAATGGGTGCGTCCAAAATGATTCTCGAGCCTTCAGTACGTTCTGCGCAAACCGTGCACCTATCTTGCAGAAAGATTAGCACCATCTCCAAACGGAACGAAACGAGCTTCCACTTGAGCCTCGTCACCTCTGAGTTCCATTACGTGTGTCCAAAACGATTTCCAAGCCAATGGTATGTTTGGTGCAAACCGTGCACCTATCTTGCATCAAGTTTAGCACCATCTCCAATCAGACCGTAACGAGCTCCCACTTGAGCCTCGTCACCTAGGAGTACCATCAGGTGCGTCCAAATCGATTTCAGAGCGTATGGTACGATTGGTGCGAGCCGTCCAACTATCTTGCACCGGCACTAACACTGTCTCCAAATGGACTGAAACAAGATTCCACATGACCCTCGTCACCTAGGAGTTCCATCGGATGCATCTAAACAAATTTTCGAGCCTATGGTAGGTTCCGCGCAACCCGTGCACCTCGTCAAGATTAGCACTATCTCCAAACGGACCAAAACAAGCTTCCACTTCAGCCTCGTCACCTATGAGTTCCATGGGGTGTGTCCAAAACGATTTCCAAGCCTATGGTATCTTTGGCGCAAATCGTGCACCTATCTTGCGTCAAGTTTAGCACCATCTCCAATCCGACCGCAATGAGCTTCCACTTGAGCATCATCACCTAGGAGTACCATCGGGTGCATCCAAAACGATTTATGTGCCTATGGTACATTTGGTGAAGACCGTGCAATTATCTTGCACCGACACTAAACCTGTCTCCAAACGGACTTAAATGAGATTCCACATGGCCCCCGACACCTAGGAGTTCCATTATGTGCGTCCAAAATGATTCTCGTTCCTCCGGTACGTTCTGCGCAAACCCTGCCCCTATCTTGCAGAAAGATTAGCACCATCTCCAAACGGAATGAAATAAGCTTCAACTTAATCCTCGTCACCTATGAGTACCATCGGGTGTGTCCATATCGATTTCTGAGGGTATGGTACGTTTGGTGCGAACCATCCAACTATCTTGCACCGACACTAACACTGTCTCCAAATAGACTGAGCCAAGATTTCACATGACTCACGTTATCTAGGAGTTCCGTCGGATGCGTCGAAACAGATTTTCGAGCCTATGGTAGGATCGGCACAACCCGTGCACCTCATCATGAATAGCACTACTCCTAACAGACCAAAACAAGCTTCCACTTGAGCCTCGTCACCTAGGAGTTCCATTGGGTGTGTCCAAAATGATTTCCAATTCTTTGGTTTGTTTGGTGCAAACCGTGCACCTATCTTGCATCCAGTTTAGCACCATCTCCAATTAGACCGTAACGAGCTTCCACTTGATCATCGTCACCTAGGAGTACCATCGGGTGCGTCCAAATCGATTTCTGAGCCTATGGTATGTTTGGCGCAGACCGTGCAATTATCTTGCTCCGACACTAAACCTATCTCCAAACGAACTTAAACGAGATTCCACATGGCCCCCGACACCTAGGAGTTCCATTGGGTGCGTCCAAAATGATTCTCGAGCATTCAGTACGTTCTGCGCAAACCGTGCACCTATCTTACAGAAAGATTAGCACCATCTCCAAACGGAACGAAACGAGCTTCCACTTGAGCCTAGTTACCTATGAGTTCCATTAGGTGTGTCCAAAACGATTTCCAAGCCTATGGTATGTTTGGTGCAAACCGTGCACCATCTTGCATCAAGTTTAGCACCATCTCCAATCAGACCGTAACAAGCTTCCACTTGAGCCTCGTCACCTAGGAGTACCATCGGGTGCGTCCAAATCGATTTCATAGCGTATGGTATGATTGTTGCGAGCCGTCCAACTATCTTGCACCGGCACTAACACTGTCTCCAAATAGACTGAAACAAGATTCCACATGACCCTCGTCACCTAGGAGTTCCATCGGATGCATCTAAATAAATTTCCGAGCCTATGGTAGGTTCCGCACAATCCGTGCACCTCGTCAAGATTAGCACTATCTCCAAACGGATCAAAACAAGCTTCCACTTCAGCCTCGTCACCTATGAGTTGCATGGGGTGTGTCCAAAACAATTTCTAAGAATATGGTATGTTTGGCCCAAACCGTGCACCTATCTTGCATCAAGTTTAGCACCATCTCCAATCGGACCGCAACAAGCTTCCACTTGAGCATCATCGCCTAGGAGTACCATCGGGTGCGTCCAAAACGATTTATGTGCCTATGGTATATTTGGTGAAGACCGTGCAATTATCTTGCACCGACACTAAACCTGTCTCCAAACGGACTTAAACGAGATTCCACATGGCCCCCGACACCTAGGAGTTCCATTAGGTGCGTCCAAAATGATTCTCGTGCCTCCGGTACATTCTGCGCAAACCGTGCCCCTATCTTGCAGAAAGATTAGCACCATCTCCAAACGGAATGAAACGAGCTTCCACTTGAGCCTCGCCACCTATGAGTACCATCGGGTGTGTCCATATCGATTTCTGAGGGTATGGTACGTTTGGTGTGAGCTGTCCAACTATCTTGCACCGGCACTAACACTGTCTCCAAATAGACTGAAACAAGATTCCACATGACCCTCGTCACCTAGGAGTTCCATTGGATGCATCTAAACAAATTTCCGAGCCTATGGTAGGTTCCGCGCAACCCGTGCACCTCGTCAAGATTAGCACTATCTCCGAACGGACCAAAACAAGCTTCCACTTCAGCCTCGTCTCCTATGAGTTCCATGGGGTGTGTCCAAAATGATTTCTAAGCCTATGGTATGTTTGGCGCAAACCGTGCACCTATCTTGCATCAAGTTTGGCACCATCTCCAATCGGTCCGTAACGAGGTTTCACATGAGCATCGTCACCTAGGAGTACCATCGGGTGCATCCAAAACGATTTATGTGCCTATGGTACATTTGGTGAAGACCGTGCAATTATCTTGCACCGACACTAAACCTGTCTCCAAACGGACTTAAACGAGATTCCACGTGGCCCCCGACACCTAGGAGTTGCATTAGGTGCGTCCAAAATGATTCTCGTGCCTTCGTTACGTTCTGCGCAAACCGTGCACCTATCTTGCAGAAAGATTAGCACCATCTCCAAACGGAATGAAACGAGCTTCCACTTGAGTCTCGTCACCTATGAGTACCATCGGGTGTGTCCATATCGATTTCTGAGGGTATGGTATGTTTGGTGCGAACCGTCCATCTATCTTGCACCGACACTAACACTGTCTCCAAATAGACTGAAACAAGGTTTCACATGACTCACGTTACCTAGGAGTTCCATCGGATGCGTCGAAACTGATTTCCGAGCCTATGGTAGGATCGGCGCAACTCGTGCACCTCGTCAAGATTAGCACTACTCCAAACAGACCAAAACAAGCTTCCACTTGAGCCTCGTCACCTAGGAGTTCCATTGGGTGTGTCCAAAATGATTTCCAAGCCTATGGTTTGTTTGGTGCAAACCGTGCACCTATCTTGCATCAAGTTTAGCACCATCTCCAATCAGACCGTAACGTGCTTCCACTTGATCATCGTCACCTAGGAGTACCATCGGGTGCGTCAAAATCGATTTCGGAGCCTATGGTATGTTTGGCGCAGACCGTGCAATTATCTTGCTCCTACACTAAACCTATCTCCAAATGAACTTAAACGAGATTCCACATGGCCCCTGACACCTAGGAGTTCCATTGGGTGCGTCCAAAATGATTCTCGAGCCTTCAGTACATTCTGCGCAAACCGTGCACCTATCTTGCAGAAAGATTAGCACTATCTCCAAACGGAACGAAACGAGCTTCCACTTGAGCATCATCACCTATGAGTTCCATTAGGTGTGTCCAAAACGATTTCTAAGCCTATGGTATGTTTGGTGCAAACCGTGCACCATCTTGCATCAAGTTTAGCACCATCTCCAATCAGACCGTAACGAGCTTCCACTTGAGCCTCGTCACCTAGGAGTACCATCGGGTGCGTCCAAATCGATTTCAGAGCGTATGGTACGATTGGTGTGAGCCGTCCAACTATCTTGCACCGGCACTAACACTGTCTCCAAATAGACTGAAACAAGATTCCACATGACCCTCGTCACCTAGGAGTTCCATCGGATGCATCTAAACAAATTTCCGAGCCTATGGTAGGTTCCGCACAATCCGTGCACCTCGTCAAGATTAGCACTATCTCCAAACGGACCAAAACAAGCTTCCACTTCAGCCTCGTCACCTATGAGTTGCATGGGGTGTGTCCAAAACAATTTCTAAGCCTATGGTATGTTTGGCCCAAACCGTGCACCTATCTTGCATCAAGTTTAGCACCATCTCCAATCGGACCGCAACAAGCTTCCACTTGAGCATCATCGCCTAGGAGTACCATCGGGTGCATCCAAAACGATTTATGTGCCTATGGTATATTTGGTGAAGACCGTGCAATTATCTTGCACCGACACTAAACCTGTCTCCAAACGGACTTAAACGAGATTCCACATGGCCCCCGACACCTAGGAGTTCCATTAGGTGCGTCCAAAATGATTCTCGTGCCTCCGGTACATTCTGCGCAAACCGTGCCCCTATCTTGCAGAAAGATTAGCACCATCTCCAAACGGAATGAAACGAGCTTCCACTTGAGCCTCGCCACCTATGAGTACCATCGGGTGTGTACATATCGATTTCTGAGGGTATGGTACGTTTGGTGCGAGCCGTCCAACTATCTTGCACTGGCACTAACACTGTCTCCAAATAGACTGAAACAAGATTCCACATGACCCTCGTCACCTAGGAGTTCCATCGGATGCATCTAAATAAATTTCCGAGCTTATGGTAGGTTCCGCACAATCCGTGCACCTCGTCAAGATTAGCACTATCTCCAAACGGACCAAAACAAGCTTCCACTTCAGCCTCGTCACCTATGAGTTGCATGGGGTGTGTCCAAAACAATTTCTAAGCCTATGGTATGTTTGGCGCAAACCGTGCACCTATCTTGCATCAAGTTTAGCACCATCTCCAATCGGACCGCAACAAGCTTCCACTTGAGCATCATCGCCTAGGAGTACCATCGGGTGCGTCCAAAATGATTTATGTGCCTATGGTATATTTGGTGAAGACCGTGCAATTATCTTGCACCGACACTAAACCTGTCTCCAAACGGACTTAAACGAGATTCCACATGGCCCCCGACACCTAGGAGTTCCATTAGGTGCGTCCAAAATGATTCTCGTGCCTCCGGTACATTCTGCGCAAACCGTGCCCCTATCTTGCAGAAAGATTAGCACCATCTCCAAACGGAATGAAACGAGCTTCCACTTGTGCCTCGCCACCTATGAGTACCATCGGGTGTGTCCATATCGATTTCTGAGGGTATGGTACGTTTGGTGTGAACCGTCCAACTATCTTGCACCAACACTAACACTGTCCCCAAGTAGACTGAAACAAGATTTCACATGACACACGTAACCTAGGAGTTCCAGCGGATGCATCGAAACTGATTTCTGAGCCTATGGTAGGTTTGGCGCAACCCGTGCACCTCGTCAAGATTAGCACTACTCCAAATAGACCAAAACGAGCTTCCACTTGAGCCTCGTCACCTAGGAGTTCCATTGGGTGTGTCCAAAATGATTTCCAAGCCTATGGTATGTTTGGTGCAAACCGTGCACATATCTTGCATCAAGTTTAGCACAATCTCCAATCAGACCGTAACGAGCTTCCACTTGATCATCGTCACCTAGGAGTACCATCGGGTGCGTCCAAATCGATTTCGGAGCCTATGGTATGTTTGGCGCAGACCGTGCAATTATCTTGCTCTGACACTAAACCTATCTCCAAACGAACTTAAACGAGATTCCACATGGCCCCCGACACCTAGGAGTTCCATTGGGTGTGTCCAAAATGATTCTCGAGCCTCCGGTACATTCTGCGCAAACCGTGCACCTATCTTGCAGAAAGATTAGCACCATCTCCAAACGGAACGAAATGAGCTTCCACTTGAGCCTCGTCACCTATGAGTTCCGTTAGGTGTGTCCAAAATGATTTCCAAGCCTATGGTATGTTTGGTGCAAACCGTGCACCTATCTTACATCAAGTTTAGCACCATCTTCAAACGGAATGAAACGAGCTTCCACTTGAGCCCCGTCACCTATGAGTACCATCGGGTGTGTTCATATCGATTTCTAAGGGTATGGTACGTTTGGTGCGAACAGTCCATCTATCTTGCACCGACACTAACACTGTCTCCAAATAGACTGAAACAAGATTTCACATGACTCACGTTACCTAGGAGTTCCATCAGATGCGTCGAAACTGATTTCCGAGCCTATGGTAGGTTCGGCGCAACCCGGGCACCTCGTCAAGATTAGCACTACTCCAAACAGACCTAAACGAGCTTCCACTTGATCCTCGTCACCTAGGAGTTCCATTGGGTGCGTCCAAAATGATTCTGGAGCCTTCAGTACGTTCTGCGCAAACCATGCACCTATCTTGCAGAAAGATTAGCACCATCTCCAAACGGAATGAAACGAGCTTCCACTTGAGCCTCGTCACCTATGTGTTCCATTAAGTGTGTCCAAAACGATTTCCAAGCCTATGGTATGTTTGGTGCAAACCGTGCACCTATCTTGCATCAAATTTAGCACCATCTCCAATCGGACCGTAACGAGCTTCCTCTTGAGCATTGTCACCTAGGAGTACCATCGGGTGCGTCCAAATCGATTTCAAAGCATATGGTATGATTGGTGCGAGCCGTCCAACTATATTGCACCGGCACTAACACTTTCTCCAAATAGACTGAAACAAGATTCCACATGACCCACGTCACCTAGGAGTTCCATCGGATGCATCTGAACCAATTTCCGAGCCTATGGTAGGTTCCGCGCAACCCGTGCACCTCGTCAAGATTAGTACTATCTCCAAACGGACCAAAACAAGCTTCCACTTCAGCCTCGTCACCTATGAGTTCCATGGGGTGTGTCCAAAACGATTTCCAAGCCTATGGTATGTTTGGCGCATACCGTGCACCTGTCTTGCATCAAGTTTAGCACCAACTCCAATCGGACCGTAATGAGCTTTCACATGAGCATCGTCACCTAGGAGTACCATCGGCTGCATCCAAAATGATTTATGTGCCTATGGTATATTTGGTGAAGACCATGCAATTATCTTGCACTGACACTAAACCTGTCTCCAAATGGACTTAAACGAGATTCCACGTGGCCCCCGACACCTAGGAGTTCCATTAGGTGCGTCCAAAATGATTCTTGTGCCTCCGGTACGTTCTGCGCAAACCGTGCACCTATCTTGCAGAAAGATTAGCACCATCTCCAAACGGAATGAAACGAGCTTCCACTTGAGCCTCGTCACCTATGAGTACCATCGGGTGCGTCCATATCGATTTCTGAGGGTATGGTACGTTTGGTGCGAACTGTCCAACTATCTTGCACCGACACTAACATTGTCTCCAAATAGACTGAAATAAGATTTCACATGACTCACATTACCTAGGAGTTCCGTCGGATGCATTGAAACAGATTTATGAGCCCATGGTAGGTTCGGCGCAACCCGTGCACCTCGTCAAGATTTGCACTATCTCCAAACGTACCAAAACGAGCTTCCACTTGAGCCTCGTCACCTAGGAATTCCACTGGGTGTGTCCAAGACGATTTCCAAGCCTATTGTATGTTTGGCGCAAACCGTGCACCTATCTTGCATCAAGTTTAGCACCATATCCAATCGTACCGTAATGAGGTTCCACTTGAGCATCGTCACCTAGGGGTACCATCGGGTGCGTCCAAATCGATTTCTGAGGTTATGGTACGTTTGGTGCGAACCGTCCAACTATCTTGCACTGACTCTAACACTGTCTCCAAATAGACTGAAACAAGATTTCACATGACTCACGCTACCTAGGAGTTCCATCGGATGCGTCGAAACTGATTTCCGAGACTATGGTAGGTTCAGCGCAACCCGTGCACCTCGTCAAGATTAGCACTACTCCAAACAGACCAAAACAAGCTTCCACTTGAGCCTCGTCACCTAGGAGTTCCATTGGGTGTGTCCAAAATGATTTCCAAGCCTATGGTATGTTTGGTGCAAACCGTGCACCTATCTTGCATCAAGTTTAGCACCATCTCCAATCAGACTGTAACGAGCGTCCACTTGATCATCGTCACCTAGGAGTACCATCGAGTGCGTCCAAATCGATTTCTGAGCCTATGGTATGTTTGGCGTAGACCGTGCAATTATCTTGCACCGACACTAAACCTATCTCCAAATGGACTTAAACGAGATTCCACATGGCCCCCGACACCTAGGAGTTCCATTGGGTGCGTCCAAAATGATTCTCGAGCCTCCGGTACATTCTGCGCAAACCGTGCACCTATCTTGCAGAAAGATTAGCACCATCTCCAAACGGAACGAAACGAGCTTCCACTTGAGCCTCGTCACCTATGAGTTCCATTAGGTGTGTCCAAAACGATTTCCAAGCCTATGGTATGCTTGGAGCAAACCGTGCACGTATCTTGCATCAAGTTTAGCACCATCTCTAATTGGACCGTAACGAGCTTCCACTTGAGCCTCGTCACGTAGGAGTACTATCGGGTGCGTCCAAATCGATTTCAGAGCGTATGGTACGATTGGTGCGAGCCATCCAACTATCTTGCACCGGCACTAACACTGTCTCCAAATAGACTGAAACAAGATTCCACAAGACCCACGTCACCTAGGAATTCCATCGGATGCATCTAAACCAATTTCCGCGCCTATGGTACGTTCCGCGCAAATCGTGCACCTCGTCAAGATTTGCACTATCTCCAAACGGACCAAAACAAGCTTCCACTTCAGCCTCGTCACCTATGAGTTCCATGGGGTGTGTCCAAAACGATTTCCAAGCCTATGGTATGTTTGGCGCAAACCGTGCACCTATCTTGCATCAAGTTTAGCACCATCTCCAATCGGACCGCAACGAGCTTCCACTTGAGCATCGTCACCTAGGTGTACCATCGGGTGCGTCCAAAACGATTTATGTGCCTATGGTATATTTGGTGAGTACCATCGGGTGCGTCGATATCGATTTTTGAGGTTATGGTACGTTTGGTGCGAACCGTCCAACTATCTTGCACTGACTCTAACACTATCTCCAAATAGACTGAAACAAGATTTCACATGACTCACGCTACCTAGGAGTTCCATCGGATGCGTCGAAACTGATTTCCGAGCCTATGGTAGATTCAGCGCAACCCGTGCACCTCGTCAAGATTAGCACTACTCCAAACAGACCAAAACGAGCTTCCACTTGAGCCTCGTCACCTAGGAGTTCCATTGGGTATGTCCAAAATGATTTCCAAGCCTATGGTATGTTTGGCGCAAACCGTGCACCTATCTTGCATCAAGTTTAGCACCATCTCCAATCAGACCGTAATGAGCTTCCACTTGATCATCATCACCTAGGAGTACCATCGAGTGCGTCCAAATCGATTTCTGAGCCTATGGTATGTTTGGCGTAGACCGTGCAATTATCTTGCACCGGCACTAAACCTATCTCCCAATGGACTTGAACGATATTCCACATGGCCCCCGACACCTAGGAGTTCCATTGGGTGCGTCCAAAATGATTCTCGAGCCTCCGGTACGTTCTGCGCAAACCGTGCACCTATCTTGCAGAAAGATTAGCACCATCTCCAAACGGAACGAAACGAGCTTCCACTTGAGCCTCGTCACCTATGAGTTCCATTAGGTGTGTCCAAAACGATTTCCAAGCCTATGGTATGCTTGGTGCAAACCGTGCACCTATCTTGCATCAAGTTTAGCACCATCTCTAATTGGACCATAACGAGCTTCCTCTTGAGCCTCGTCACGTAGGAGTACTATCGGGTGCGTCCAAATCGATTTCAGAGCGTATGGTACGATTGGTGCGAGCCGTCCAACTATCTTGCTCCGGCAATAACACTGTCTCCAAATAGACTGAAACAAGATTCCACATGACCCATGTCACCTAGGAGTTCCATCGGATGCATCTAAACCAATTTCCGCGCCTATGGTACGTTCCACGCAACCCGTGCACCTGGTCAAGATTTGCACTATCTCCAAACGGACCAAAACAAGCTTCCACTTCAGCCTCGTCACCAATGAGTTCCATGGGGTGTGTCCAAAATGATTACCAAGCCTATGGCATGTTTGGCGCAAACCGTGCACCTATCTTGCATCAAGTTTAGCACCATCTCCAATTGGACCGTAACGAGCTTTCACATGAGCATCGTCACCTAGGAGTACCATCGGTTGCATCCAAAACGATTTATGTGCCTATGGTATATTTGGTGAAGACCATGCAATTATCTTGCACCGACACTAAACCTGTCTCCAAACGGACTTAAACGAGATTCCACGTGGCCCCCGAAACCTAGGAGTTCCATTAGGTGCGTCCAAAATGATTCTTGTGCCTCCGGTACATTCTGCGCAAATCGTGCACCTATCTTGCAGAAAGATTAGCACCATCTCCAAACGGAACGAAAGTAGCTTCCACTAGAGCCTCGTCATCTATGAGTACCATCGGGTGCGTCGATATCGATTTTTGAGGTTATGGTACGTTTGGTGCGAACCGTCCAACTATCTTGCACTGACTCTAACACTATCTCCAAATAGACTGAAACAAGATTTCACATGACTCACGCTACCTAGGAGTTCCATCGGATGCGTCGAAACTGATTTCTGAGCCTATGGTAGATTCAACGCAACCCGTGCACCTCGTCAAGATTAGCACTACTCCAAACAGACCAAAACGAGCTTCCACTTGAGCCTCGTCACCTAGGAGTTCCATTGGGTGTGTCCAAAATGATTTCCAAGCCTATGGTATGTTTGGCGCAAACCGTACACCTATCTTGCATCAAGTTTAGCACCATCTCCAATCAGACCGTAATGAGCTTCCACTTGATCATCATCACCTAGGAGTACCATCGAGAGCGTCCAAATCGATTTCTGAGCCTATGGTATGTTTGGCGTAGACCGTGCAATTATCTTGCACCGACACTAAACCTATCTCCAAATGGACTTGAACGATATTCCACATGGCCCCCGACACCTAGGAGTTCCATTGGGTGCGTCCAAAATGATTCTCGAGCCTCCGGTACGTTCTGCGCAAACCGTGCACCTATCTTGCAGAAAGATTAGCACCATCTCCAAACGGAACGAAATGAGCTTCCACTTGAGCCTCGTCACCTATGAGTTCCATTAGGTGTGTCCAAAACGATTTCCAAGCCTATGGTATGCTTGGTGCAAACCGTGCACCTATCTTGCATCAAGTTTAGCACCATCTCTAATTGGACCATAACGAGCTTCCTCTTGAGCCTCGTCACGTAGGAGTACTATCGGGTGCGTCCAAATCGATTTCAGAGCGTATGGTACGATTGGTGCGAGCCGTCCAACTATCTTGCTCCGGCACTAACACTGTCTCCAAATAGACTGAAACAAGATTCCACATGACCCACATCACCTAGGAGTTCCATCGGATGCATCTAAACCAATTTCCGCGCCTATGGTACGTTCCACGCAACCCGTGCACCTGGTCAAGATTTGCACTATCTCCAAACGGACCAAAACAAGCTTCCACTTCAGCCTCGTCACCAATGAGTTCCATGGGGTGTGTCCAAAATGATTACCAAGCCTATGGCATGTTTGGCGCAAACCGTGCACCTATCTTGCATCAAGTTTAGCACCATCTCCAATTGGACCGTAACGAGCTTTCACATGAGCATCGTCACCTAGGAGTACCATCGGTTGCATCCAAAACGATTTATGTGCCTATGGTATATTTGGTGAAGACCATGCAATTATCTTGCACCGACACTAAACCTGTCTCCAAACGGACTTAAACGAGATTCCACGTGGCCCCCGAAACCTAGGAGTTCCATTAGGTGCGTCCAAAATGATTCTTGTGCCTCCGGTACATTCTGCGCAAATCGTGCACCTATCTTGCAGAAAGATTAGCACCATCTCCAAATGGAACGAAACGAGCTTCCACTTGAGCCTCATCACCTATGATTTCCATCGGGTCCGTCCATATCGATTTCTGAGGGTATGGTACGTTTGGTGCGAACCGTCCAACTATCTTGCACCGACTCTAACACTGTCTCCAAATAGACTAAAACAAGATTTCACATGACTCACGTTACCTAGGTGTTTCGTCAGATTCGTCTAAACAGATTTCCGAGCCTATGGTAGGTTCGGCGCAACCCGTGCACCTCGTCAAATTAGCACTACTCCAAACAGACCAAAACGAGCTTCCACTTGAGCCTCGTCACCTAGGAGTTCCATTGGGACTGTCCAAAATTATTTCCAAGCCTATGGTATGTTTGATGCAAACCGTGCACCTATCTTGCATCAAGTTTAGCACCATCTCCAATCAGACCGTAACAAGCTTCCACTTGATCATCGTCACCTAGGAGTACCATCGAGTGCGTCCAAATCGATTTCTGAGCCTATGGTATGTTTGGCGTAGACCGTGCAATTATCTTGCACCGACACTAAACCTATCTCCAAATGGACTTAAACGAGATTCCACATGGCCCCCGACTCCTAGGAGTTCCATTGGGTGCGTCCAAAATGATTCTCGAGCCTCCGGTACGTTCTGCGCAAACCGTGCACCTATCTTGCAGAAAGATTAGCACCATCTCCAAACGGAACGAAACGAGCTTCCATTTGAGCCTCGTCACCTATGAGTTCCATTAGGTGTGTCCAAAATGATTTCCATGCCTATCGTATGTTTGGTGCAAACCGTGCACCTATCTTGCATCAAGTTTAGCACCATCTCCAATTGGACCGTAACGAGCTTCTACTTGAGCCTCGTCACCTAGGAGTACCATCGGGTGCGTCCAAATCGATTTCAGAGCGTATGGTTCGATTGGTGCCAGCCGTCCAACTATCTTGCACCGGCACTAAAACTGTCTCCAAATAGACTAAAACAAGATTCCACATGACCCACGTCACCTAGGAGTTCCATCGGATGCATCTAAACCAATTTCCGCGCCTATGGTACGTTCCGCGCAACCCGTGCAACTCGTCAAGATTTGCACTATCTCCAAAGGGACCAAAACAAGCTTCCACTTCAGCCTCGTCACCTATGAGTTCCATGGGGTGTGTCCAAAACGATTACCAAGCCTATGGCATGTTTGGCGCAAATCGTGCACCTATCTAGCATCAAGTTTAGCACCATCTCCAATCGGACCGTAACGAGCTTTCACATGAGGATCATCACCTAGGAGTACCATCGGCTGCATCCAAAACGATTTATGTGCCTATGGTATATTTGGTGAAGACCATGCAATTATCTTGCACCGACACTAAACCTATCTCCAAACGGCCTTAAACGAGATTCCACGTGGCCCTCGACACCTAGGAGTTCCATTAGGTGCGTCCAAAATGATTCTTGTGCCTCCGGTACGTTCTGCGCAAATCGTGCACCTATCTTGCAGAAAGATTAGCACCATCTCCAAACGGAACGAAACGAGCTTCCACTTGAGCCTCGTCACCTATGAGTACCATCGGGTGCGTCCATATCGATTTCTGAGGGTATGGTACGTTTGGTGCGAACCGTCCAACTATCTTGCACCGACTCTAACACTGTCTCCAAATAGACTGAAACAAGATTTCACATGACTCACGTTACCTAGGTGTTTCGTCGGATGTGTCGAAACTGATTTCCGAGCCTATGGTAGGCTCGGCGCAACCCGTGCACCTCGTCAAGATTAGCACTACTCCAAACAGACCAAAACGAGCTTCCACTTGAGCCTCGTCACCTAGGAGTTCCATTGGGTCTGTCCAAAATTATTTCCATGCCTATGGTATGTTTGGTGCAAACCGTGCACCTACCTTGCATCAAGTTTAGCACCATCTCCAATCAGACCGTAACGAGCTTCCACTTGATCATCGTCACCTAGGAGTACCATCGAGTGCGTCCAAATCGATTTCTGAGCCTATGGTATGTTTGGCGTAGAACGTGCAATTATCTTGCACCGACACTAAACCTATCTCCAAATGGACTTAAACGAGCTTCCACAAGGCCCCGACACCTAGGAGTTCCATTGGGTGCATCCAAAATGATTCTCGAGCCTCTGGTACGTTCTGCACAAACCGTGCACCTATCTTGCAGAAAGATTAGCAGCATCTCCAAACGGAAGGAAACGAGCTTCCACTTGAGCCTCGTCACCTATTAGTTCCATTAGGTGTGTCCAAAATGATTTCCATGCCTATGGTATGTTTGGTTCAAACCATGCAACTACCTTGCATCAAGTTTAGCACTATCTCCAATTGGACCGTAACGAGCTTCCACTTGAGCCTCGTCACCTAGGAGTACCATCGGGTGCGTCCAAATCGATTTCAGAGGGTATCGTACGATTGGTGCGAGCCGTCCAACTATCTTGCACCGGCACTAACACTGGTCTCCAAATAGACTGAAACAAGATTCCACATGACCCATGTCACCTAGGAGTTCCATCGGATGCATCTAAACCAATTTCCGTGCCTATGGTACGTTCCGCACAACCCGTGCACCTCGTCAAGATTAGCACTATCTCCAAACAGACCAAAATAAGCTTCCACTTCAGCCTCATCACCTATGAGTTCCATGGGGTGTGTCGAAAACGATTTCCAAGCCTACGGTATGTTTGGCGCAAACCGTGCACCTATCTTGCATCAAGTGTAGCACCATCTCCAATCGGACCGTAACGAGCTTTCACATGAGCATCGTCACCTAGGAGTACCATCAGCTACATCCAAAACGATTTATGTGCCTATGGTATATTTGGTGAAGACCATGCAATTATCTTGCACCGATAATAAACCTGTCTCCAAACGGACTTAAATGAGATTCCACGTGGCCCCCGACACCTAGGAGTTCCATTAGGTGCGTCCAAAATGATTCTTGTGCCTCCGGTACTTTCTGCGCAAACCGTGCACCTATCTTGCAGAAAGATTGGCACCATCTCCAAACGGAACGAAACGAGCTTCCACTTGAGCCTCGTCACCTATGAGTACCATCGGGTGTGTCCATATCGATTTCTAAGGGTATGGAACGTTTGGAGCGAACCATCCAACTATCTTGCACCGACTCTAACACTGTCTCTAAATAGACTGAAACAAGATTTCACATGACTCACGTTACCTAGGCATTCCGTCGGATGCGTCGAAACTGATTTCTGAGCCTATGGTAGGTTCGACGCAATCCGTGCACCTCGTCAAGATTAGCACTATTACAAACAGACCAAAATGAGCTTCCGCTTGAGCCTCGTCACCTAGGAGTTCCATTGGGTCTGTCCAAAATTATTTCCATGCCTATGGTATGTTTGGTGCAAACCGTGCACCTATCTTGCATCAAGTTTAGCACCATCTCCAATCAGACCGTAACGAGCTTCCACTTGATCATCGTCACCTAGGAGTACCATCGAGTGCGTCCAAATCGATTTCTGAGCCTATGGTATGTTTGGCGTAGAACGTGCAATTATCTTGCACCGACACTAAACCTATCTCCAAACGGACTTAAACGAGCTTCCACAAGGCCCCGACACCTAGGAGTTCCATTGGGTGCATCCAAAATGATTCTCGAGCCTCTGGTACGTTCTGCACAAACCGTGCACCTATCTTGCAGAAAGATTAGCACCATCTCCAAACGGAACGAAACGAGCTTCCACTTGAGCCTCGTCACCTATTAGTTCCATTAGGTGTGTCCAAAATGATTTCCATGCCTATGGTATGTTTGGTTCAAACCATGCAACTACCTTGCATCAAGTTTAGCACCATCTCCAATTGGACCGTAACGAGCTTCCACTTGAGCCTCGTCACCTAGGAGTACCATCGGGTGCGTCCAAATCGATTTCAGAGGGTATCGTACGATTGGTGCGAGCCGTCCAACTATCTTGCACCGGCACTAACACTGGTCTCCAAATAGACTGAAACAAGATTCCACATGACCCACGTCACCTAGGAGTTCCATCGGATGCATCTAAACCAATTTCTGTGCCTATGGTACGTTCCGCACAACCCGTGCACCTCGTCAAGATTAGCACTATCTCCAAACAGACCAAAATAAGCTTCCACTTCAGCCTCATCACCTATGAGTTCCATGGGGTGTGTCGAAAACGATTTCCAAGCCTACGGTATGTTTGGCGCAAACCGTGCACCTATCTTGCATCAAGTGTAGCACCATCTCCAATCGGACCGTAACGAGCTTTCACATGAGCATCGTCACCTAGGAGTACCATCAGCTACATCCAAAACGATTTATGTGCCTATGGTATATTTGGTGAAGACCATGCAATTATCTTGCACCGATAATAAACCTGTCTCCAAACGGACTTAAATGAGATTCCACGTGGCCCCCGACACCTAGGGGTTCCATTAGGTGCGTCCAAAATGATTCTTGTGCCTCCGGTACTTTCTGCGCAAACCGTGCACCTATCTTGCAGAAAGATTGGCACCATCTCCAAACGGAACGAAACGAGCTTCCACTTGAGCCTCGTCACCTATGAGTACCATCGGGTGTGTCCATATCGATTTCTAAGGGTATGGAACGTTTGGAGCGAACCATCCAACTATCTTGCACCGACTCTAACACTGTCTCTAAATAGACTGAAACAAGATTTCACATGACTCACGTTACCTAGGCATTCCGTCGGATGCGTCGAAACTGATTTCTGAGCCTATGGTAGGTTCGGCGCAATCCGTGCACCTCGTCAAGATTAGCACTATTACAAACAGACCAAAATGAGCTTCCGCTTGAGCCTCGTCACCTAGGAGTTCCGTTGGGTGTGTCCAAAATGATTTCCAAGCCTACGGTATGTTTGGCGCAAACCGTGCACCTATCTTGCATCAAGTGTAGCACCATCTCCAATCAGACCGTAACGAGCTTCCACTTGATCATCGTCACCTAGGAGTACCATCGGGTGCGTCCAAATCGATTTCTCAGCCTATGGTATGTTTGGCGTAGACCGTGCCATTATCTTGCAGCGACACTAAACCTATCTCCAAACAGACTTAAACGAGATTCCACATGGCCCTCGACACCTAGGAGTTCCATTGGGTGCGTCCAAAATGGTTCTCGAGCCTCCGATACGTTCTGCGCAAACCGTGCACCTATCTTGCAGAAAGATTAGCACCATCTCCAAACGGAACAAAACGAGCTTCCACTTGAGCCTCGTCACCTATGAGTTCCATTAGGTGTGTCCAAAATGATTTCCAATCTTATATTATGTTTGGTGCAAACCGTGCAGCTATCTTGCATCAAGTTTAGCACCATCTCCAATCGGACCGTAACGAGCTTCCACTTGAGCCTCGTCACCTAGGAGTTCCATCGGGTGCGTCCAAATCGATTTCAAAGTGTATGGTACAATTGGTGCGAGCCGTCCAACTATCTTGCACCGGCACTAACGCTGTCTCCAAATAGACTGAAACAAGATTCCACACGACCCACGTCACCTAGGAGTTCCATCGGTTGCATCTAAACCAATTTTCGAGCCTATGGTTGGTTCCGCGCAACCCGTGCACCTCGTCAAGATTAGCACTATCTCCAAACGGACCAAAACAAGCTTCCACTTTAGCCTCGTCACCTATGAGTTCCAAGGGGTGTGTCCAAAATGATTTCCAAGCCTATGGTATGTTTGGCGCAAACCGTGCACCTATCTTGCATCAAGTTTAGCACCATCTCCAATCGGACTGTAACGAGCTTCCACTTGAGCATCATCACCTAGGAGTACCATCGGGTGCGTCCAAAACGATTTATGTGCCTATGGTATATTTGGTGAAGACCGTGCAATTATCTTGCACCGACACTAAACCTGACTCCACACCGACTTAAATGAGATTCCACATGGCCCCCGACTCCTAGGAGTTCCATTAGGTGCATCTGAAATGATTCTCGAGCCTCCGGTACGTTCTGCACAAACCGTGCACCTATCTTGCAGAATGATTAGCACCATCTCCAAACGGAATGAAACGAGCTTCCACTTGAGCCTCGTCACCTATGAGTACCATCGGGTGTGTCCATATCGATTTCTGAGGGTATGGTACGTTTGGAGCAAACCGTCCAACTATCTTGCACCGACTCTAACACTGTCTCCAAATAGACTGAAACAAGATTTCACATGACTCACGTTACCTAGGAGTTCCGTCGGATGCGTCGAAACTGATTTCCGAGCCTATGGTAGGTTCGGCGCAACCCGTGCACCTCGTCAAGATTAGCACTATTCCAAACAGACCAAAATGAGCTTCCACTTGAGCCTCGTCACCTAGGAGTTCCATTGGGTGTGTCCAAAATGATTTCCAAGCCTATGCTATGTTTGGGGCAAACCGTGCACCTATCTTGCATCAAGTTTAGCACCATCTCCAATCAGACCGTAATGAGCTTCCACCTGATCATCGTCACCTAGGAGTACCATCGGGTGCGTCTAAATCGATTTCTGAGCCTATGGTATGTTTGGCGTAGACCGTGCAACTATCTTGCACCGACACTAAACCTATCTCCAAATGGACTTAAACGAGATTCCACATGGCCCCCGACACCTAGGAGTTCCATTGGGTGCGTCCAAAATGATTCTCGAGCCTCCGGTACGTTCTGCGCAAACCGTGCACCTATCTTGCAGAAAGATTAGCACCATCTAAAAATGGAACGAAAGGAGCTTCCACTTGAGCCTCGTCACCTATGAGTTCCATTAGGTGTGTCCAAAACGATTTCCAAGCCTATGGTATGTTTGGTGCAAACCGTGCACCTATCTTGCATCAAGTTTAGCACCATCTCCAATTGGACCGTAACGAGCTTACACTTGAGCCTCATCACCTAGGAGTACCATCGGGTGCGTCCAAATCGATTTCAGAGCGTATGGTACGATTGGTGCGAGCCGTCCAACTATCTTGCACCGGCACTAACACTGTCTCCAAATAGACTGAAACAAGATTCCACATGACCCACGTCACCTAGGAGTTCCATCGGATGCATCTAAACCAATTTCTGAGCCTATGGTAGGTTCCGCGCAACCCGTGCACCTCGTTAAGATTAGCACTATCTCCAAACGGACCAAAACAAGCTTCCACTTCAGCCTCGTCACCCATGAGTTCCTTGGGGTGTGTCCAAAATGATTTCCAAGCCTATGGTATGTTTGGTGCAAACCGTGCACCAATCTTGCATCAAGTTTAGCACCATCTCCAATTGGACTGCAACGAGCTTCCACTTGAGCCCATCGGGTGCGTCCAAAACGATTTTTGTGCCTATGGTATATTTGGTGAAGACCGTGCAATTATCTTGCACCGACACTAAACCTGTCTCCAAACGGACTTAAACAAGATTCCACATGGCCCCCGACACCTAAGAGTTCCATTAGGTGCGTCCAAAATGATTCTCGAGCCTCCGGTACGTTCTGCGCAAACCGTGCACCTATCTTGCAGAATGATTAGCACCATCTCCAAACGGAATGAAACGAGCTTCCACTTGAGCCTCGTCACCTATGAGTACCATCGGGTGTGTCCATATCGATTTCTGAGGGTATGGTACGTTTGGTGCGAACCGTCCAACTATCTTGCACCGACTCTAACACTGTCTCCAAATAGACTGAAACAAGATTTCACATGACTCACGTTACCTAGGAGTTCCATCAGATGCGTCGAAACTGATTTCCGAGCCTATGGTAGGTTCGGTGCAACCCGTGCACCTCGTCAAGATTAGCACTACTCCAAACAGACAAAACGAGCTTCCACTTGATCCTCGTCACCTAGGAGTTCCATTGGGTGTGCCCACAATGATTTCCAGGCCTATGGTATGTTTGGTGCAAACCGTGCACCTATCTTGCATCAAGTTTAGCACCATCTCCAATCAGACCGTAACGAGCTTCCAGTTGATCATCGTCACCTAGGAGTACCATCGGGTGCGTCCAAATCGATTTCTGAGCCTATGGTATGTTTGGCGTAGACCATGCAATTATCTTGCACCGACACTAAACCTATCTCCAAACGAACTTAAACGAGATTCCACATGGCCCTCGACACCTAGGAGTTCCATTGGGTGCGTCCAAAATGATTCTCGATGATGAGGACATCATTGGCTCAAATATGACCATGTCAACCACTTCTATACCAAAGGTGCACCCATTCTATATGAGGCTTATCATTGATGCATTTGATGAATTGGTGCTCCACCATAAAATGTGTATATTTTTATTTTCAGAATTACTTATATGGATCAAGGAAAGGTTTGATTGCATATGGAAAGCATGGAAGGTTAATGAAGTTGATTGGGGACCAAATCCAAGTATTCCCAACGTCCTGCACCTGGACACCACGTCACTTTTGGTCCAAGGAAAGAAAGAGATCAAATCCAACACGTTTTGGGGCTGGATTCGGACTCCAGGAAAGCTCCAACTTGTGATGTTCACCACGGTCGCATACGGACTCGGATTGGGATGTTCTAGCACTCTTTGGAAAGCTTATCAAGTCTATTTTCCAACGGATCTGGACTCATGGCTATATCTTATCCGATGCTTCCGCAATCGTCGTTTCAACGCCGGGGCCTTTTCTGCCTTTGGTGCTGTGTCACCCTATTTTGGGCTGATGGCCCATGTATCAAGTTGGGTTCATTAGGGACGTGTCCTAGGGTTGGAGAACGACCCCAACACCCCCTGGTCGTTCCCCTAGGTATTAATAAGGATTAGAGCCACCACAAACAGATGGGGGTTTTGTTTTGTTGAAAGTTTAGCCATTGCTACTTCCTTGTAGATGCGTGTGTGGACTAGACCATCCGTTCTACTCGATTCAGAACCCCAACTTTGTGATTTCAGATTGGTTTTCATCTCCATATTTGCAATTGAGTTGCTTGTTCTACTTGTTCTTGCTTGTTCCTCGATTGCTTGCAGGAATTACCCTAGTGGTTTGGTTGATCGTGTTCCACAAGATCGCGACGGCTGTTGGAGGTGGTGTATCGGTTGCTAAGGCGCAGCATCCTTGGATGGTTGTAGTCGGGCCGTGAACGTCATCTCCATCCCCAAATCGAGTTATCCACCTTCTCTCATCGAAAGATCAGGATTCACCCTAGTGGGTTCATATCAGTTGGTATCAGAGCCAGGTTTCGATCCTATACCAATTGATATGAACCCGCTAGGGTTTATGGACGATCTTTCGATGAGAGGCGTGAGATCACTCGATTTGGTGGATGGAGATGACGTTCACGGCCCGACTATAGCCTTCCAAGACCGCGCCTTAGCAACCGATACACCACCTCCAAAGGCTGTCCCGATCTTGTGGAGCGCGACAACCAGCCACTAGGGCTCCCGTCCTGCAAGCAATCGAAGAACTAGCAAGAACAAGGAAACAAGCACTGAATTTGCAAGATGAAATTGAAAACCTCAAACTGAATCTTATTATGAGTGGAGTTCTGAAGACAAGGAGACGGGTGGCTGGATCAGCACACGCGCCTACAAGCAAGTAGCAAAGGCTAAACTTGATCTAAACAAAACCCAAGTGTTCCTGGTGGCGGCTAAGGGGTATATAATGTGTGGAGGACGACCACAAGAGAGTTTGGGTCGTGCTCCAACCCTAGGACGCGTCCCTACTGGACTCTAAAAGATACAAGCCCATTGGGCTAACTTAAGGTGGCGCAGCACCCTGGACAGAATAGACCTCTCGGTGATTTTTGGACTGTTGACGCCGTTTCTGAACAGATATGAGTATGAGGTCAGATCCGTATGAAAGTAGACTTTATTAGCTTTCCAACAAGTCCAGAATCACCCCAATCCGACTCCGTATGTAACCGTGGCGGCCGTCACAATTTGGAGGTGTGCTGCAGTCCAAATCCAGCCTACGCGAGTCCTTTTCCCTTTCGGTCTTCTCCTTGATTCCTAATCAAAACAAGAGTGTACGTGTCTCCAAGATCTAAACAGGATGGACAAGAGCTCAAGAAGGAACTCACTTGATGATTAAGTGTTCGAGCACGAGAACGGGTAATAGGACCAGCAGGTGTCGGCGTGGACGGCGTGGATGTATGATCGGTGTTGATGTCCTCATCATCCTCCCTTTCTTGAATTTGAGTCGTCCTCGACTCAAGCTCATCTTCCTCACCCAAATAAGGCTTCAAATTTGTAATGTTAAATGTGGGACTAACCCCAAAATCTGCAGGAAGATCAAGCTTATATGCATTCTCATTTATTCGTTGCATCACTTTAAAAGGACCATCCGCTCTAGGCATCAATTTAGATTTTCTTAATTCAGGAAACCTATCCTTTCGCAAATGCAACCAAACCCAATCTCCATGTTCAAGAATCAATTCTCTTCTACCTTTATCTACAGCAAATTTGTACTTAGCATTCATGCGCTCTATGTTTTCTTTAGTGGTTTCATGTAGTTTTAGCATCAATTCAGCACGTTGCTTAGCATCAAAATTCAACTTTTCAGAACTTGGCAATGGCATTAAATCAATAGGAGCACGTGGTAACAAGCCATAAACAATCTCAAAGGGACACATCTTCGTAGTAGAATGCAGCGAACGATTATAAGCAAACTCAATATGAGGCAAACAATCTTCCCACATCTTAATATTCTTCTTTAAAATAGTCCTTAACATAGTAGACAAAGTTCTATTCACAACTTCAGTTTGACCATCAGTTTGGGGGTGACAAGTGGTGGAAAATAAAAGCTTAGTCCCCAATTTGGCCCATAAAGTTCTCCAAAAATGGCTAAGAAATTTAGCATCACGATCAGAAACAATTGTATTTGGCACACCATGCAAGCGAACAACTTCTCGAAAGAACAAATCAGCAATATTTGTAGCATCATCAGTTTTATGACATGGTATGAAATGTGCCATTTTAGAGAATCGATCCACAACCACAAAAACACTATCTCGCCCTTTCCTAGTCCGTGGCAATCCCAACACAAAATCCATAGAAATATCCTCCCAAGGAGCACTAGGAACAGGAAGAGGCATATACAAACCGTGTGGATTCAACCGGGACTTAGCCTTTTGACATGTTGTGCAGCGAGCAACAAATCTCTCCACGTCTCGTCGCATCTTTGGCCAAAAGAAATGACCAGCAAGAATGTCCTCCGTCTTCTTCGCTCTAAAATGCCCCATCAAGCCACCTCCATGCGCTTCCTGCAACAACAACAAGCGAACAGAGCTAGCTGGAATGCATAGCTTGTTAGCTCTATACACAAACCCATCATTGAGGATGAATTTGTTCCACGTTTTCCCATCTTTACAATGCAGCAGCACTTCTTTAAAATCAGCATCATGAGCATATCGGTCTTTAATTGTTTCTAACCCAAAGATCTTGTAATCAAGTTGATTCAGCAATGTATATCTCCTAGACAATGCATCTGCAATGATATTATCCTTCCCTTTCTTGTGTTTGATAACATAAGGAAAAGATTCAATAAATTCAACCCATTTTGCATGTCTACGATTCAGTTTTCCTTGACTACGAATATGCTTCAAAGATTCATGATCAGAATGTATAACAAATTCTTTGGGCCACAAATAATGCTGCCATGTTTCTAATGTCCGCACTAGAGCATATAATTCCTTATCATATGTAGAATAATTAAGAATAGGTCCGCTCAATTTCTCACTAAAGTATGCAACAGGTTTTCCTTCTTGTAACAAAACACCACCCAATCCAATTCCACTCGCATCACATTCAAGCTCGAAAGTCTTATTAAAATCAGGGAGTTGGAGTAGAGGTGCATGTGTTAACTTATCTTTCAGCACATGGAAGGCGTGCTCTTGTGCTTTGCCCCAAGAAAAGGGCACTCCCTTCTTTGTAAGCTCATTCAATGGTGCAGCAATGGTGCTGAAGTCCTTCACAAAACGGCGATAGAAACCAGCAAGTCCTAGGAAACTCCGCACTTGTGTGACCGTCGTGGGTACAGGCCATCCTTGTATAGCTTCCACCTTGGCTTTATCAACCTCAATTCCCTGTGGAGTGACAACATAGCCAAGAAACGATACTCGATCGGTGCAGAAAGTGCACTTCTCAAGGTTACCAAACAAACGTGCATCACGTAGAGCATTGAAAACAGCACGTAAGTGATCAAGGTGTTCATCAATGGATTTGCTATAAATCAGTATATCATCAAAGTAGACGACAACAAATTTCCCAATGAAAGCACGCAAAACCTCGTTCATTAATCTCATGAAAGTACTAGGTGCATTAGTTAACCCAAAAGGCATGACTAACCACTCATATAGACCGAACTTGGTTTTGAAAGCAGTTTTCCATTCATCTCCCAATTTCATACGAATCTGATGGTACCCACTACGCAAATCAACCTTGAAAACACAACAGCACCACTCAATTCATCAAGCATATCATCTAATCGTGGAATAGGATGTCGATATCGAATGGTGATATTATTAATAGCCCTACAATCAACACACATGCGCCATGTTCCATCTTTCTTAGGCACTAAAATCACTGGAACAGCACAAGGACTAAGAGACTCACGCACATAACCTTTGTCTAGTAGTTCTTGCACTTGTCGCTGAATTTCCTTCGTTTCCTCCGGATTGGTCCTGTATGGCGCACGGTTTGGCAAAGATGCTCCAGGAATAAGATCAATTTGGTGCTCAATCCCTCGTATTGGTGGCAGCCCCGCTGGTATCTCAATGGGGAACACATCAGAATACTCCTGCAAAATGTTAGCAACAGCAGGGGGCAAAGAACGTTGCATATCCTCAAATGAAATCAAAGCATCCTTGCATACCAAAGCATAAGCAACAGAGGTGGATGCATTGAACTCATTAATATCAGATTTTGTAGCAAGCATACAACGTCCTTTCAATGTTATCTCATCTTTGTCATCAACAACAGATTTGTCACTCTCGCTCTTTGCTTTTGCAGCCTTAGTAACATCAGATTGCATAATATCTTCAGGAGACATAAGATGCAACACAATTTTTCGATCATGGTATAGAAACGAATATTGATTTGATCTACCATGATGCATCGAATCTCTATCAAATTGCCATGGTCTACCTAGCAGAATATTGCAAGCTTGCATAGGCACAACATCACATTCAACAATATCTTTGTATGATCCGATGGCAAAATTGATTCGCACCAGTCTCGTTACCTTTGCCTTACCACTGTTGTTCAGCCATTGGATGTAGTAGGGATGGGGATGTGGTTTGGTGGTGAGGGCGAGCTTCTGTACCATGTCGCTACTTGCCAAGTTGTTGCAGCTACCTCCATCAATGATCATGCGGCACGAACGCTCCTTGATGACACACTTTGTTTGGAATAAAGTGTGTCGCTGATTTTGCTCCGCCTTCTCCATTTGTGCACTAAGCACTCGCTGTACAATCAAGCTCTCATAGTGCTCCGCGTCACCTGCATTGATGTGTTCTTCTATGTGTTCCTCACTACCTGCATAGTCAGCCGCAAGCAATGCAAGTGTATCTTCATCAAATTCACTAGCAGATGAACACTCACCATCATCTTTGACAATCATAACACGCTTGTTTGGGCAGTCACGCATCATATGGCCATATCCCTTACACCGATGACATTGTATGTTGCTTGTTCTACCTGTCGATGCCATGGATGAAGTACTCGCAGCCTGCTTTGCGCTGTCTTCACTACTGAATTGGTGGGGGCAGCTCGAGTCTTATCACTAGATGATGGTGGAGGAGTACGTGTAGACGGAGTTGTAGATGGGCGCGGCTGCCATGAACTAGCTTTCCCTGCAGAAACATTAGTCCTTACGCTAGCACGTCGTCCCTGCACTTCCCGTTCAGCTTTACAAGCAAGATGAAACAGTTTGGTTACGTTATTGTATTCTTTGTAAGCGAGGATATCCTGAATTTCCCGATTTAATCCACCTAAAAATCTAGCCATAGCAGGTTCCTCATCCTCCTCTAATTTACAACGCAACATACCCGTTTGTAATTCCTGATAGTATTCTTCTACACATTTAGAACCTTGTCTCAATTGCTGCAACTTATTTACCATATCACGGGCATAGTAAGATGGAACAAATCTAGCTCTCATGGCTCGTTTCAGTGCATCCCAAGTTCTAGGTATGTTATTAGGATTTTTCTTGCCATATTCGATCAACCAAACAGAAGCAAAATCTGTGAACTCACTAGTAGCAGCCCTAACACGTGTGTTCTCAGGAAATTCATGGCATGCAAACTTTTGATCAACAGCAATCTCCCAAGTAATGTATGCATCAGGGTCATATTTACCATCAAGTTGGAGCTGTCCTGGAGTCCGAATCCAGCCCCAAAACGTGTTGGATTTGATCTCTTTCTTTCCTTGGACCAAAAGTGACGTGGTGTCCAGGTGCAGGACGTTGGGAATACTTGGATTTGGTCCCCAATCAACTTCATTAACCTTCCATGCTTTCCATATGCAATCAAACCTTTCCTTGATCCATGTAAGTAATTCTGAAAATAAAAATATACACATTTTATGGTGGAGCACCAATTCATCAAATGCATCAATGATAAGCCTCATATAGAATGGTTGCACCCTTGGTATAGAAGTGGTTGACATGGTCATATTTGAGCCAATGATGTCCTCATCATTCTCCCCTTCTTGACAGCAAACCGTCCTCGGTTTGATCTTTGTTGGAGGATGTGTTGTAGGTAAAAGTG
>CM039598.1:34617255-34640756 GCA_022457205.1 Saccharum spontaneum | reverse complement strand
CAAGCCTATGGTATGTTTGGCGCAAACCGTGCACCTATCTTGTATCAAGTTTAGCACCATCTCCAATCGGACCGTAACAAGCTTCCACTTGAGCATCGTCACATAGGAGTACCATCGGGTGCGTCCAAAACGATTTATGTGCCTATGGTATATTTGGTGAAGACCGTGCAATTATCTTGCACCGACACTAAACTTGTCTCCAAACGGACTTAAACGAGATTCCACATGGCCCCCGACACCTAGAAGTTCCATTAGGTGTGTCCAAAATGATTTTCGAGCCTCCGGTACGTTCTGCGCAAACCGTGCACCTATCTTGCAGAAAGATTAGCACCATCTCCAAACGGAATGAAACGAGCTTCCACTTGAGCCTCGTCACCTATGAGTACCATCGGGTGCGTCCATATCGATTTCTGAGGGTATGGAACGTTTGGTAAGAACCATCCAACTATCTTGCACAGACACTAACACTGTCTCCAAATAGACTGAAAAAAGATTTCACATGACTGACGTTACCCAGGATTTCCATCGGATGCGTCCAAACTGATTTTCGAGCCCATGGCAGGTTTGGCGCAACCCGTGCACCTCGTCATGATTAGCACTATCTCCAAACAGACCAAAACGAGCTTCCACTTAAGCCTCATCACCTAGGAGTTCCATTGGGTGTGTCCAAAATGATTTCCAAGCCTATGGCATGTTTGGTGCAAGCCGTGTACCTATCTTGCATCAAGTTTAGCACTATCTCCAATCGGACCGTAACGAGCTTCCACTTGAGCCTCGTCACCTAGGAGTACCATCGGGTGTGTCCAAATCGATTTCTACGCGTATGGTATGATTGGTGCGAACCGTCCAACTATCTTGCACCGACACTAACATTGTCTTCAAATAGACTGAAACAAGATTCCACATGACTCACGTCACCTAGGAGTTCCATTGGATGCGTCCAAACTGATTTCCGAGCCTATGGTAGGTTCGGCGCAACCCGTGCACCTTGTCAAGATTAGCACTACTCCAAACAGACCAAAATGAGCTTCCACTTGAGCCTCGTCACCAAGGAGTTCTATTGGCTGTGTCCAAAATGATTTCCAAGCCTATGGTATGTTTGGTGCAAACCGTGCACCTATCTTGCATCAAGTTTAGCACCATCTCTAATCCGACCGAAACGAGCTTCCACTTGAGCATCGTCACCTAGGAGTGCCATCGGGTGCGTCCAAATCGATTTTTAAGCCTATGGTATGTTTGGCGCAGACCGTGCAATTATCTTGCACCAACACTAAACCTATCTCCAAACGGACTTAAACAAGATTCCACATGGCCCTCGACACCTAGGAGTTCCATTGGGTGCGTCCAAACTGATTCTTGAGCCTCCGGTACGTTCTGCACAAACCGTGCACCTATCTTGCAGAAAGATTAGCACCATCTCTAAACAGAATGAAAAGAGCTTCCACTTCAGCCTCGTCACCTATGAGTTCCATTGGGTGTGTCCAAAATGATTTCCAAGCCTATGGTATATTTGGTGCAAACCGTGCACCTCTTGCACCAAGTTTATCACCATCTCCTATCGCACTGTAACGAGCTTCCACTTGAGCCTCGTCACCTAGGAGTACCATCGGGTGCGTCGAAATCAAGTTCAGAGCGTATGGCACGATTGGTGCGAGCCATTCAACTATCTTGCACCGGCACTAACACTGTCTCCAAATAGACTGAAACAAGATTCCACATGACCAACGTCACCTAGGAGTTCCATCGGATGCATCTAAACCAATTTCCGAGCCTATGGTAGATTCCGCGCAACCCGTGCAACTCGTCAAGATTAGCACTATCTCCAAACAGACCAAAACAAGCTTCCACATAAGCCTCGTCACCTAAGAGTTCCATGAGGTGTGTCCAAAATGATTTCCAAGCCTATGGTATGTTTGGCACAAACCGTGCACCTATCTTGCATCAAGTTTAGCACCATCTCCAATCGGACCGTAACGAGCTTCCACTTGAGCAACGTCACCTAGGAGTTCCATCGGGTGCGTCCAAAACGATTTATGTGCCGATGGTATATTTGGTGAAGACCGTGCAATTATCTTGCACCGACACTAAACTTGTCTCCAAATGGACTTAAACGAGATTCCACATGGCCCTCGACACCTAGAAGTTCCATTAGGTGTGTCCAAAATGATTTCTGAGCCTCCGGTACGTTATGCGCAAACCGTGCACCTATCTTGCAGAAAGATTAGCACTATCTCCAAATGGAACGAAATGAGCTTCCACTTGAGCCTCGTCACCTATGAGTACCATCGGGTGTGTCCATATCCATTTCTGAGGGTATGGTACATTTGGTAAGAACCGTCCAACTATCTTGCACAGACACTAACACTGTCTCCAAATAGACTGAAAAAAGATTTCACATGACTGACGTTACACAGGATTTCCATCGGATGCGTCAAAACTGATTTCCGAGCCCATGGCAGGTTTGGCGCAACCCGTGCAACTTGTCAAGATTAGCACTATCTCCAAATGGACCAAAACGAGCTTCCACTTAAGCCTCATCACCTAGGAGTTCCATTGGGTGTGTCCAAAATGATTTCCAAGCCTATGGCATGTTTGGTGCAAGCCGTGTACCTATCTTGCACCAAGTTTAGCACCATCTCCAATCGGACTGTAACGAGCTTCCACTTGAGCCTCGTCACCTCGGAGTACCATCGGGTGCGTCCAAATCAATTTCAGAGCGTATGGTACGATTGGTGCGAGCCATTCAACTATCTTGCACCGGCACTAACATTGTCTCCAAATAGACTGAAACAAGATTCACCATGACCAACGTCACCTAGGAGTTCCATCGGATGCATCTAAACCAATTTCCGAGCCTATGGTAGATTCCGCGCAACCCGTGCAACTCGTCAAGATTAGCACTATCTCTAAACGGACCAAAACAAGCTTCCACATAAGCCTCGTCACCTAAGAGTTCCATGAGGTGTGTCCAAAATGATTTCCAAGCCTATGGTATGTTTGGCGCAAACCGTGCACCTATCCTGCATCAAGTTTAGCACCATCTCCAATCGGACCGTAACGAGCTTCCACTTGAGCAACGTCACCTAGGAGTTCCATCGGGTGCGTCCAAAACGATTTATGTGCCGATGGTATATTTGGTGAAGACCGTGCAATTATCTTGCACAGACACTAAACCTGTCTCCAAACGGACTTAAACGAGATTCCACATGGCTCCCGACACCTAGGAGTTCCATTGGGCCCGTCCAAAATGATTCTCGAGCCTTCGGCATGTTCTGCACAAACCGTGCACCTATCTTGCAGAAAGATTAGCACCATCTCCAAACGGAACAAAACGAGCTTCCACTTGAGCCTCGTCACCTATGAGTACCATCGGGTGCGTCCATATCGATTTCTGAGGGTATGGTATGTTTGCCGTGAACCGTCCCACTATCTTGCACCGACACTAACACTGTCTCCAAATAGACTAAAACAAGATTCCCCATGACCCACGTCACCTAGGAGTTTCATCGGATGCATCCAAACCAATTTCCGATCCTATGGTAGGTTCGGCGCAACCCGTGCACCTCGTCAAGATTAGCACTATCTCCAAACAGACCAAAACGAGCTTCCACTTGAGCCTCGTCACCTAGATGTTCCATTGGGTGTGTCCAAGACGATTTCCAAGCCTATGCTATGTTTGGCGCAAACTGTGCACCTATCTTGCATCAAGTTTAGCACCATCTCCAATCGGACCGTAACGAGCTTCCACTTGAGCATCGTCACCTTGGAGTACCATCGGGTGCGTCCAAAACGATTTATGAGCATTGGTATATTTGGTGAAGACTATGCAATTATCTTGCACCGACACTAAACCTGTCTCAAAACGGACTTAAACGAGATTCCATATGGCCCCAACACCTAGGAATTCCATTGGGTGAGTCCAAAATGATTCTCGAGCCTCGGATACGTTCTGCGCAAACTGTGCACATATCTTGCAGAAAGATTAGCACCATCTCCAAATGGAACGAAACGAGCTTCCACTTGAGCCTCGTCACCTATGAGTTCCATTAGGTGTGTCCAAAACGATTTCCAAGGCTATGGTATGTTTGGTGCAAACCGTGCACCTATCTTGCACCAAGTTTAGCACCATCTCCAATCAGACTGTAACGAGCTTCCACTTGAGCCTCGTCACCTATGAGTACCATCGGGTGCGTCCAAATTGATTTCAGAGCGTATCGTACGATTGGTGCGAGCCGTCCAACTATCTTGCACCAGCACTAACACTGTCTCCAAATAGACTGAAACAAGATTCCACATGACCCACGTCACCTAGGAGTTCCATCGGATGCATCTAAACCAATTTCCGAGCCTATGGTAGATTCCGCGCAACCCGTGCAACTCGTCAAGATTAGCACTATCTCCAAACGGACCAAAACAAGCTTCCACATAAGCCTCGTCACGTAAGAGTTCCATGAGGTGTGTCCAAAATGATTTCCAAGCCTATGGTATGTTTGGCGCAAACCGTGCACCTATCTTGCATCAAGTTTAGCACCATCTCCAATCAGACCGTAACGAGCTTCCACTTGAGCAACGTCACCTAGGAGTTCCATCGGGTGCGTCCAAAATGATTTATGTGCCGATGGTATATTTGGTGAAGACCGTGCAATTATCTTGCACCGACACTAAACCTGTCTCTAAACGGACTTAAACGAAATTCCACATGGCTCCCGACACCTAAGAGTTCCATTGGGCCCGTCCAAAATGATTCTTGAACCTCCGGTATGTTCTGCACAAACCGTGCACCTATCTTGCAGAAAGATTAGCAACATCTCCAAACAGAACGAAACGAGCTTCTACTTGAGCCTCGTCACCTATGAGTACCATCGGGTGCGTCCTTATCGATTTCTGAGGTTATGGTATGTTTGCCGCGAACCGTCCCACTATCTTGCACCAACACTAACACTGTCTCCAAATAGACTGAAACAAGTTTCATCGGATGCATCTAAACCAATTTTCGATCCAATGGTAGGTTCTGCGCAACCCGTGCACCTCGTCAAGATTAGCACTATCTCCAAACAGACCAAAACGAGCTTCCACTTGAGCCTCGTCACATAGGAGTTCCATTGGGTGTGTCCAATACAATTTCCAAGCCTATGTTTGGTGCAAACCATGCACCTATCTTGCGGCAAGATTAGCACCATCTCCAAACAGAACGAAACGAGCTTCCACTTGAGCCTCGTCACCTAGGAGTACCATCGGGTGCGTCGAAATCTATTTCTAAGGGTATGGTACATTTGCCGCGAACCGTCCCACTATCTTGCACCGACACTAACACTGTCTCCAAATAGACTGAAAAAAGATTCCACATGACCCACGTCACCTAGGAGTTCCATCGGATGCGTCCAAACCGATTTCCGATCCTATGGTAGGTTCAGCACAACCCGTGCACCTCGTCAAGATTAGCACTATCTCCAAACGGACCAAAACAAGCTTCCACTTGAGCCTCGTCACCTAGGAATTCCATTGGGTGTGTCCACAACGATTTCCAAGCCTATGGTATGTTTGGTGCAAACCGTGCACCTATCTTGCATCAAGTTTAGCATGTCTCCAATCAGACAATAACGAGCTTCCACTTGAGCATCGTCACCTAGGAGTACCATCGGGTGCGTCCAAATCGATTTCCGTGCCTATGGTATGTTTGGCGTGGACCGTACAATTATCTTGCACCGACACTAAACTTGTCTCCAAATGGACATAAACGAGATTCCACATGGCCCCCGCCACCTAGGAGTTCCATTGGGTGCGTCCAAAACGATTATCGAGCCTCCGGTACGTTTTGCGCAAACCGTGCACCTATCTTGCAGAAAGATTAGCACCATCTCCAAACAGAACGAAACGAGCTTCCACTTGAGCCTCGTCACCTAGGAGTACCATCGGGTGCGTCCAAATCAATTTCTGAGGGTATGGTATGTTTGCCGTGAACCGTCCCACTATCTTGCACCGACACTAACACTGTCTCCAAATAGACTGAAACAAGATTCCACATGACCCACGTCCCCTAGGTGTTCCTTCGGATGCGTCCAAACCGATTTCTGATCCTATGGTAGGTTCAGCACGACCCGTGCACCTCGTCAAGATTAGCACTATCTCTAAATGGACCAAAATGAGCTTCCACTTAAGCCTCATCACCTAGGAGTTCCATTGGGTGTGTCCAAAATGAATTCCAAGCCCATGGTATGTTTGGTGCAAACCGTGCACCTATCTTGCAGAAAGATTAGCACCATCTCCAAACGGAACGAAATGAGCTTCCACTTGAGTCTTGTCACCTATGAGTACCATCGGGTGCGTCCATATCGATTTCTGAGGGTATGGTACGTTTGGTGCGAACCGTCCAACTATCTTGCACCGACACTAACTCGGTCTTCAAATAGACTGAAACAAGATTTCACATGACTCACGTTACATAGGAGTTCCATCGGATGCTTCCAAACCGATTTCTGAGCCTATGGTAGGTTCGGTGCAACCCATGCACCTCGTCAAGATTAGCACTATCTGCAAATGGACCAAAACGAGCTTCCACTTGAGCCTCGTCACCTAGGAATTCCATTGGGTGTGTCCACAACGATTTCCAAGCCTATGGTATGTTTGGTGCAAACCGTGCACCTATCTTGCATCAAGTTTAGCATGATCTCCAATCAGACAGTAACGAGCTTCCACTTGAGCATCGTCACCTAGGAGTACCATCGGGTGCGTCCAAATCGATTTCTGAGCCTATCGTATGTTTGGTGCAGACCGTCCAATTATCTTGCACCGACACTAAACCTATCTCCAGACGGAATGAAACGAGATTCCACTTGAGCCTCGTCACTTATGAGTTGCATTGGGTGTGTACAAAACGATTTCTAAGCCTATGGTATGTTTGGAGCAAACCATGCAGCTATCTTGCATCAAGTTTAGCACCATCTCCAATTGGACCGTAACGAGCTTCCACTTGAGCCTCGTCACCTAGGAGTACCATCGGGTGCGTTCAAATCGATTTCAGAGCGTATGGTACGATTGGTGCGAACCGTCCAACTATCTTGCACCGACACTAACACTGTTTCCAAATAGACTGAAACAAGATTCCACATGACCCACGTCACCTAGGAGTTCCATCGGATGCATCTAAACCAATTTCTGAGCCTATGGTCGGTTCCGCGCAACCCGTGCACCTCGTCAAGATTAGCACTATCTCCAAACGTAATAAAACAAGCTTCCACTTCAGCCTCGTCACCTATGAGTTCCATGGGGTGTGTCCAAAACGATTTCCAAGCCTATGGTTTGTTTGGCGCAAACCATGCACCTATCTTGCATCAAGTTTAGCACCATCTCCAATCGGACCGTAACGAGCTTCCACTTGAGCATCGTCACCTAGGAGTACCATCGGGTGCATCCAAAATGATTTATGTGCCTATGGTATATTTGGTGAAGACCGTGCAATTATCTTGCACCGACACTAAACCTGTATCCAAACGGACTTAAACGAGATTCCACATGGCCCCCGACACCTAGGAGTTCCATTAGGTGCGTCCAAAACGATTGTCGAGCCTCTGGTACGTTCTGCGCAAACCGTGCACCTATCTTGCAGAAAGATTAGCACCATCTCCAAACGGAACAAAATGAGCTTCCACTTGAGTCTTGTCACCTATGAGTACCATCGGGTGCGTCCATATCGATTTCTGAGGGTATGGTACGTTTGGTGCGAACCGTCCAACTATCTTGCACCGACACTAACTGTCTCCAAATAGACTGAAACAAGATTTCACATGACTCACGTTACATAGGAGTTCCATCAAATGCTTCCAAACCAATTTCTGAGCCTATGGTAGGTTCGGCGCAACCCGTGCACCTCGTCAAGATTAGCACTATCTCCAAACGGACCAAAACGAGCTTCCACTTGAGCCTCGTCACCTAGGAATTCCATTGGGTGTGTCCACAACGATTTCCAAGCCTATGGTATGTTTGGTGCAAACCGTGCACCTATCTTGCATCAAGTTTAGCATGATCTCCAATCAGACAATAACGAGCTTCCACTTGAGCATCGTCACCTAGGAGTACCATCGGGTGTGTCCAAATCGATTTCCGTGCCTATGGTATGTTTGGCGTGGACCGTGCAATTATCTTGCACCGACACTAAACTTATCTCCAAACGGACACAAACGAGATTCCACATGGCCCCCGACACCTAGGAGTTCCATTGGGTGCGTCCAAAACGATTATCGAGCCTACGGTACGTTTTGCGCAAACCGTGCACCTATCTTGCAGAAAGATTAGCACCATCTCCAAACGGAACGAAACGAGCTTCCACTTGAGTATCGTCACCTAGGAGTACCATCGGGTGCGTCGAAATCGATTTCCGAGCCTATGGTATGTTCGGCGTAGACCGTGCAATTATCTTGCACCGACACTAAACCTATCTCCAAACGGACATAAACGAGATTCCACATGGCGCCCGACACCTAGGAGTTCCATTGGGTGCGTCCAAAACGATTATCAAGCCTCCGGTACATTTTGCGCAAACCGTGCACCTATCTTGCAGAAAGATTAGCACCATCTCCAAACAGAACGAAACGAGCTTCCACTTGAGCCTCGTCACCTAGGAGTACCATCGGGTGCGTCCAAATCAATTTCTGAGGGTATGGTATCTTTGCCGCGAGCCGTCCCACTATCTTGCACCGACACTAACACTGTCTCCAAATAGTCTGAAACAAGATTCCACATGACCCACGTCACCTAGGAGTACCATCGGATGCGTCCAAATAGATCCTATGGTTGGTTCAGCATGACCGGTGCACCTCGTCAAGATTAGCACTATCTCCAAACGGACTAAAATGAGCTTCCACTTAAGCCTCATCACCTAGGAGTTCCATTGGGTGTGTCCAAAATGAATTCCAAGCCTATGGTATGTTTGGTGCAAACCGTGCACCTATCTTGCATCAAGTTTAGCACCATCTCCAATCGGACCGTAACGAGCTTCCACTTGAGCCTCGTCACCTAGGAGTACCATCAGGTGCGTCCATATCGATTTATGAGGGTATGGTACGTTTGGTGCGAACTGTCCAACTATCTTGCACCGACACTAACACTGTCTCCAAATAGACTGAAACAAGATTCCACATGACTCACGTCACCTAGGAGTTCCATCGGATGCGTCCAAACCGATTTATGAGCCTATGGTAGGTTCGGCGCAACCCGTGCACCTCGTCAAGATTAGCACTACTCCAAACGGACCAAAACGAGCTTCCACTTGAGCCTCGTCACCTAGGAGTTCCATTGGGTGTGTCCAAAATGATTTCCAACCCTATAGTATGTTTGGTGCAAACCGTGCACCTATCTTGCATCAAGTTTAGCACCATCTCCAATCAGACCGTAACGAGCTTCCACTTGAGCATCGTCACCTAGGAGTTCCATCGGGTGCGTCCAAATCGATTTCTGAGCCTATCGTATGTTTGGCGCAGACCGTCCAATTATCTTGCACCGACACTAAACCTATCTCCAAACGGAATGAAACGAGCTTCCACTTGAGCCTCGTCACTTATGAGTTCCATTGGGTGTGTACAAAACGATTTCTAAGCCTATGTTATGTTTGGTGCAAACCATGCAGCTATCTTGCATCAAGTTTAGCACCATCTCCAATTTGACCGTAACGAGCTTCCACTTGAGCCTCGTCACCTAGGAGTACCATCGGGTGCGTTCAAATCGATTTTAGAGCGTATGGTACGATTGGTGTGAACCGTCCAACTATCTTGCACCGACACTAACACTGTCTCTAAATAGACTGAAACAACATTCCACATGACCCACGTCACCTAGGAGTTCCATCGGATGCATCTAAACCAATTTCTGAGCCTATGGTCGGTTCCGCGCAACCCGTGCACCTCGTCAAGATTAGCACTATCTCCAAACGGACTAAAACAAGCTTCCACTTCAGCCTCGTCATCTATGAGTTCCATGGGGTGTGTCCAAAACGATTTCCAAGCCTATGGTTTGTTTGGCGCAAACCATGCACCTATCTTGCATCAAGTTTAGCACCATCTCCAATCGGACCGTAACAAGCTTCCACTTGAGCATCATCACCTAGGAGTACCATCGGGTGCGTCCAAAATGATTTATGTGCCTATGGTATATTTGGTGAAGACCGTGCAATTATCTTGCACCGACACTAAACCTGTCTCCAAACAGACTTAAACGAGATTCCACATGGCCCCCGACACCTAGGAGTTCCATTAGGTGCGTCCAAAACGATTGTCGAGCCTCTGGTACGCTCTGCGCAAACCGTGCACCTATCTTACAGAAAGATTAGCACCATCTCCAAACGGAACAAAACGAGCTTCCACTTGAGTATCGTCACCTAGGAGTACCATCGGGTGCGTCGAAATCGATTTCCGAGCCTATGGTATGTTCGGCGTAGACCGTGCAATTATCTTGCACCGACACTAAACCTATCTCCAAATGGACATAAACGAGATTCCACATGGCGCCCGACACCTAGGAGTTCCATTGGGTGCGTCCAAAACGATTATCAAGCCTCCGGTACGTTTCGCGCAAACCGTGCACCTATCTTGCAGAAAGATTAGCACCATCTCCAAACAGAACGAAACGAGCTTCCACTTGAGCCTCGTCACCTAGGAGTACCATCGGGTGCGTCCAAATCAATTTCTGAGGGTATGGTATCTTTGCCGCGAACCGTCCCACTATCTTGCACCGACACTAACACTGTCTCCAAATAGTCTGAAACAAGATTCCACATGACCCACGTCACCTAGGAGTTCCATCGGATGCGTCCAAACAGATCCTATGGTAGGTTCAGCATGACCGGTGCACCTCGTCAAGATTAGCACTATCTCCAAATGGACCAAAATGAGCTTCCACTTAAGCCTCATCACCTAGGAGTTCCATTGGGTGTGTCCAAAATGAATTCCAAGCCTATGGTATGTTTGGTGCAAACCGTGCACCGATCTTGCATCAAGTTTAGCACCATCTCCAATCGGACCGTAACGAGCTTCCACTTGAGCCTCGTCACCTAGGAGTACCATCAGGTGCGTCCATATCGATATATGAGGGTATGGTACGTTTGGAGCGAACCGTCCAACTATCTTGCACCGACACTAACACTGTCTCCAAATAGACTGAAACAAGATTCCACATGACTCACGTCACCTAGGAGTTCCATCGGATGCGTCCAAACTGATTTCTGAGCCTATGGTAGGTTCGGCGCAACCCGTGCACCTCGTCACCTAGGAGTTCCAATGGGTGTGTCCAAAATGATTTCCAACCCTATGGTATGTTTGGTGCAAACCGTGCACCTATCTTGCATCAAGTTTAGCACCATCTCCAATCAGACCGTAACGAGCTTCCACTTGAGCATCGTCACCTAGGAGTTTCATCCGGTGCGTCCAAATCGATTTCTGAGCCTATCGTATGTTTGGCGCAGACCGTCCAATTATCTTGCACCGACACTAAACCTATCTCCAAACGGAATGAAACGAGCTTCCATTTGAGCCTCGTCACTTATGAGTTCCATTGGGTGTGTACAAAACGATTTCTAAGCCTATATTATGTTTGGTGCAAACCATGCAGCTATCTTCCATCAAGTTTAGCACCATCTCCAATTGGACCGTAACGAGCTTCCACTTGAGCCTTGTCACCTAGGAGTACCATCGGGTGCGTTCAAATCGATTTTAGAGCGTATGGTACGATTGGGGCGAACCGTCCAACTATCTTGCACCGACACTAACACTATCTCCAAATAGACTGAAACAAGATTCCACATCACCCACGTCACCTAGGAGTTCCATCGGATGCATCTAAACCAATTTCTGAGCCTATGGTCGGTTCCGCGCAACCCGTGCACCTCGTCAAGATTAGCACTATCTCCAAACAGACTAAAACAAGCTTCCACTTCAGCCTCGTCATCTATGAGTTCCATGGGGTGTGTCCAAAATGATTTCCAAGCCTATGGTTTGTTTGGCGCAAACCATGCACCTATCTTGCATCAAGTTTAGCACCATCTCCAATCGGACCGTAACGAGCTTCCACTTGAGCATCATCACCTAGGAGTACCATCGGGTGCGTCCAAAATGATTTATGTGCCTATGGTATGTTTGGTGAAGACCGTGCAATTATCTTGCACCGACACTAAACCTGTCTCCAAACGGACTTAAACGAGATTCCACATGGCACCCGACACCTAGGGGTTCCATTAGGTGCGTCCAAAACGATTGTCGAGCCTTGGGTACGCTCTGCGCAAACCGTGCACCTATCTTGCAGAAAGATTAGCACCATCTCCAAACGGAACGAAACGAGCTTCCACTTGAGTATCGTCACCTAGGAGTACCATCAGGTGCGTCGAAATCGATTTCCGAGCCTATGGTATGTTCGGCGTAGACCGTGCAATTATCTTGCACCGACACTAAACCTATCTCCAAACGGACATAAACGAGATTCCACATGGCGCCCGACACCTAGGAGTTCCATTGGGTGCGTCCAAAACGATTATCAAGCCTCCGGTACGTTTTGCGCAAACCGTGCACCTATCTCCAAACAGAACGAAACGAGCTTCCACTTGAGCCTCGTCACCTAGGAGTACCATCGGGTGCGTCCAAATCAATTTCTGAGGGTATGGTATCTTTGCCGCGAACCGTCCCACTATCTTGCACCGACACTAACACTGTCTCCAAATAGACTGAAACAAGATTCCCATGACCCACGTCACCTAGGAATTCCATCGGATGCGTCCAAACAGATCCTATGGTAGGTTCAGCACGACCCGTGCACCTTGTCAAGATTAGCACTATCTCCAAACGGACCAAAATGAGCTTCCACTTAAGCCTCATCACCTAGGAGTTCCATTGGGTGTGTCCAAAATGAATTCCAAGCCTATGGTATGTTTGGTGCAAACCGTGCACCTATCTTGCATCAAGTTTAGCACCATCTCCAATCGGACCGTAACGAGCTTCCACTTGAGCCTCGTCACCTAGGAGTACCATCAGGTGCGTCCATATCGATTTATGAGGGTATGGTTCGTTTGGTGCGAACCGTCCAACTATCTTGCACCGACACTAACACTGTCTCCAAATAGACTGAAATAAGATTCCACATGACTCACGTCACCTAGGAGTTCCATCGGATGCGTCCAAACTGATTTCTGAGCCTATGGTAGGTTCGGCGCAACCCGTGCACCTCGTCAAGATTAGCACTACTCCAAACGGACCAAAACAAGCTTCCACTTGAGCCTCGTCACCTAGGAGTTCCATTGGGTGTGTCCAAAATGATTCCCAACCCTATGGTATGTTTGGTGCAAACCGTGCACCTATCTTGCATCAAGTTTAGCACCATCTCCAATCAGACCGTAACGAGCTTCCACTTGAGCATCGTCACCTAGGAGTACCATCGGGTGCGTCCAAATCGATTTTTGAGCCTATCGTATGTTTGGTGCAGACCGTCCAATTATCTTGCACCGACACTAAACCTATCTCCAGATGGAATGAAACGAGCTTCCACTTGAGCCTCGTCACTTATGAGTTGCATTGGGTGTGTACAATATGATTTCTAAGCCTAGGTTATGTTTGGTGCAAACCATGCAGCTATCTTGCATCAAGGTTAGCACCATCTCCAATTGGACCGTAACGAGCTTTCACTTGAGCCTCGTCACCTAGGAGTACCATCGGGTGCGTTCAAATCGATTTCAGAGCGTATGGTACGATTGGTGTGAACCGTCCAACTATCTTGCACCGACACTAACACTGTCTCCAAATAGACTGAAACAAGACTCCACATGACCCACGTCACCTAGGAGTTCCATCGGATGCATCTAAACCAATTTCTGAGCCTATGGTCGGTTCCGCGCAACCCGTGCACCTCGTCAAGATTAGCACTATCTCCAAACGGACCAAAACGAGCTTCCACTTGAGCCTCGTCACCTAGGAATTCCATTAGGTGTGTCCACAACGATTTCCAAGCCTATGGTATGTTTGGTGCAAACCGTGCACCTATCTTGCACAAGTTGAGCATGATCTCCAATCAGACAGTAACGAGCTTCCACTTGAGCATCGTCACCTAGGAGTACCATCGGGTGCGTCCAAATCGATTTCCGTGCTTATGGTATGTTTGGCGTGGACCGTGCAATTATCTTGCACTGACACTAAACTTATCTCCAAACAGACACAAACGAGATTCCACATGGCCCCCGACACCTAGGAGTTCCATTGGGTGCGTCCAAAATGATTATCGAGCCTCTGGTACGTTTTGCGCAAACCGTGCACCTATCTTGCAGAAAGATTAGCACCATCTCCAAACGGACGAAACGAGCTTCCACTTGAGTATCGTCACCTAGGAGTACCATCGGGTGCATCGAAATCGATTTCTGAGCCTATGGTATGTTCGGCGTAGACCGTGCAATTATCTTGCACCGACACTAAACCTATCTCCAAACGGACATAAACGAGATTCCACATGGCGCCCGACACCTAGGAGTTCCATTGGGTGCGTCCAAAACGATTATCAAGCCTCCGGTACGTTTCGCGCAAACCGTGCACCTATCTTGCAGAAAGATTAGCACCATCTCCAAACAGAACGAAACGAGCTTCCACTTGAGCCTCGTCACCTAGGAGTACCATCGGGTGCGTCCAAATCAATTTCTGAGGGTATGGTATCTTTGCCGCGAACCGTCCCACTATCTTGCACCGACACGAACACTGTCTCCAAATAGTCTGAAACAAGATTCCACATGACCCACGTCACCTAGGAGTTCCATCGGATGCGTCCAAACAGATCCTATGGTAGGTTCAGCACGACTGTTGCACCTCGTCAAGATTAGCACTATCTCCAAACGGACCAAAATGAGCTTCCACTTAAGCCTCATCACCTAGGAGTTCCATTGGGTGTGTCCAAAATGAATTCCAAGCCTATGGTATGTTTGGTGCAAACCGTGCACCTATCTTGCATCAAGTTTAGCACCATCTCCAATCAGACCGTAACGAGCTTCCACTTGAGCATCGTCACCTAGGAGTACCATCGGGTGCCTCCAAATCGATTTCTGAGCCTATCGTATGTTTGGCGCAGACCGTCCAATTATCTTGCACCGACTCTAAACCTATCTCAAAACGGAATGAAACGAGCTTCCACCTGAGCCTCGTCACTTATGAGTTCCATTGGGTGTGTACAAAACGATTTCTAAGCCTATGTTATGTTTGGTGCAAACCATGCAGCTATCTTGCATCAAGTTTAGCACCATCTCCAATTGGACCGTAACGAGCTTCCACTTGAGCCTCGTCACCTAGGAGTACCATCGGGTGCGTTCAAATCGATTTTAGAGCGTATGGTACGATTGGTGCGAACCGTCCAACTATCTTGCACCGACACTAACACTGTCTCCAAATAGACTGAAACAAGATTCCACATGACCCACGTCACCTAGGAGTTCCATCGGATGCATCTAAACCAATTTCTGAGCCTATGGTCGGTTCCGCGCAACCCGTGCACCTCGTCAAGATTAGCACTATCTCCAAACGGACTAAAACAAGCTTCCACTTCAGCCTCGTCATCTATGAGTTCCATGGGGTGTGTCCAAAACGATTTCCAAGCCTATGGTTTGTTTGGCGCAAACCATGCACCTATCTTGCATCAAGTTTAGCACCATCTCCAATCGGACCGTAACGAGCTTCCACTTGAGCATCGTCACCTAGGAGTACCATCGGGTGCGTCCAAAATGATTTATGTGCCTATGGTATATTTGGTGAAGACCGTGCAATTACCATACACCGACACTAAACCTGTCTCCAAACGGACTTAAACGAGATTCCACATGGCCCCCGACACCTAGGAGTTCCATTAGGTGCGTCCAAAACGATTCTCGAGCCTCTGGTACGCTCTGCGCAAACCGTGCACCTATCTTGCAGAAAGATTAGCACCATCTCCAAACGGAACGAAACGAGCTTCCACTTGAGTCTTGTCACCTATGAGTACCATCGGATGCGTCCATATCGATTTTTGAGGATATGGTACGTTTGGTGTGAACCGTCCAACTATCTTGCACCGACACTAACACTGTCTCCAAATAGACTGAAACAAGATTTCACATGACTCACGTTACATAGCAGTTCCATCAGATGCGTCCAAACTGATTTCTGAGCCTATGGTAGGTTCGGCGCAACCCGTGCACCTCGTCAAGATTAGCACTATCTCCAAACGGACCAAAACGAGCTTCCACTTGAGCCTGGTCACCTAGGAATTGCATTGGGTGTGTCCACAACGATTTCCAAGCCTACGGTATGTTTGGTGCAAACCGTGCACCTATCTTGCATCAAGTTTAGCACGATCTCCAATCAGACAGTAACGAGCTTCCACTTGAGCATCGTCACCTAGGAGTACCATTGGGTGCGTCCAAATCGATTTCCATGCCTATGGTATGTTTGGCGTGGACCGTGCAATTATCTTGCACCGACACTAAACTTATCTCCAAACGGACACAAACGAGATTCCACATGGCCCCCGACACCTAGGAGTTCCATTGGGTGCGTCCAAAATGATTATCGAGCCTCCGGTACGTTTTGCGCAAACCGTGCACCTATCTTGTAGAAAGATTAGCACCATCTCCAAACGGAACGGAACGAGCTTCCACTTGAGTATCGTCACCTAGGAGTACCATCGGGTGCGTCGAAATTGATTTCCGAGCCTATGGTATGTTCGGCGTAGACCGTGCAATTATCTTGCACCGACACTAAACCTATCTCCAAACGGACATAAACGAGATTCCACATGGCGCCCGACACCTAGGAGTTCCATTGGGTGCGTCCAAAACGATTATCAAGCCTCCGGTACGTTTTGCGCAAACCGTGCACCTATCTTGCAGAAAGATTAGCACCATCTCCAAACAGAACGAAACGAGCTTCCACTTGAGCCTCGTCACCTAGGAGTACCATCGGGTGCGTCCAAATCAATTTCTGAGGGTATGGTATCTTTGCCGCGAACCGTCCCACTATCTTGCACCGACACTAACACTGTCTCCAAATAGACTGAAACAAGATTCCACATGACCCACGTCACCTAGGAGTTCCATCGGATGCGTCCAAACAGATCCTATGGTAGGTTCAGCACGACCCGTGCACCTCGTCAAGATTAGCACTATCTCCAAACGGACCAAAATGAGCTTCCACTTAAGCCTCATCACCTAGGAGTTCCATTGGGTGTGTCCAAAATGAATTCCAAGCCTATGGTATGTTTGGTGCAAACCGTGCACCTATCTTGCATCAAGTTTAGCACCATCTCCAATCAGACCGTAACGAGCTTCCACTTGAGCGTCGTCACCTAGGAGTACCATCGGGTGCGTCCAAAATGATTTATGTGCCTATGGTATATTTGGTGATGACCATGCAATTATCTTGCACCGACACTAAACCTGTCTCCAAACGGACTTAAACGAGATTCCACATGGCCCCCGACACCTAGGAGTTCCATTAGGTGCGTCCAAAACGATTCTCGAGCCTCTGGTACGCTCTGCGCAAACCGTGCACCGATCTTGCAGAAAGATTAGCACCATCTCCAAACAGAACGAAACGAGCTTCCACTTGAGTCTTGTCACCTATGAGTACGATCGGGTGCGTCCATATCGATTTCTGAGGGTATGGTACGTTTGGTGCGAACCGTCCAACTATCTTGCACCGACACTAACACTGTCTCCAAATAGACTGAAACAAGATTTCACATGACTCACGTTACATAGGAGTTCCATCAGATGCGTCCAAACTGATTTCTGAGCCTATGGTAGGTTCGGCGCAACCCGTGCACCTCGTCAAGATTAGCACTATCTCCAAACAGACCAAAACGAGCTTCCACTTGAGCCTCATCACCTAGGAATTCCATTGGGTGTGTCCCCAACGATTTCCAAGCCTATGGTATGTTTGGCGCAAACTGTGCACCTATCTTGCATCAAGTTTAGCACCATCTCCAATCGGACCGTAACGAGCTTCCACTTGAGCATCGTCACCTAGGAGTACCATCGGGTGCGTCCAAATCGATTTCTGAGGGTATGGTATGTTTGGCGTGGACCGTGCAATTATCTTGCACCGACACTAAACTTATCTCCAAACGGACACAAACGAGATTCCACATGGCCCCCGACACCTAGGAGTTCCATTGGGTGCGTCCAAAACGATTATCGAGCCTCCGGTACGTTTTGCGCGAACCGTGCACCTATCTTGCAGAAAGATTAGCACCATCTCCAAACGGAACGAAACGAGCTTCCACTTGAGTATCATCACCTAGGAGTACCATCGGGTGCGTCGAAATCGATTTCCGAGCCTATGGTATTTTTGGCGTAGACCGTGCAATTATCTTGCACCGACACTAAACCTGTAACAGAACCGTCCAAATTATAAGAGCACAAGTACAAAAACAATCACCGAAATGATCAAATTCTCGCACTTGATCCCATATAACTCCGGTAGTCCAATGAAATCATGAGGGATTTCAAACCAACCGACATACCAGCCAAGATCGTAGTGATTCAACATAACAAGTCACATGTTACAACCATTTCACAAGTAGTTCAATATACATCGGAGTTCAACAAAGTGATTACAACTTAAGTTCAAAAGTAGCGAAAGCAATGTAATTTGAAAATAACAACACCCTTATTTCAAATACATGCCAGTACCAAGGTCGACTTCCAACAAAAGCATTAGAGAGAAGATAACTCAAAAGGATCATGCCCGTGATCACACTCCGCCTCTACGGCAGGAGCCAACCGACTTTTGCAGTCGCCAAGATACAGCACAACCTGCAACAAGTGGGGATAAAACCCTGAGTACAAGAAGGTACTCAGCTAGACTTACCCGTCAGAAACCAGAAATAAAGTGACACCAAGGATCATGCAAGGCTGATATGAAGTGGGCTAGCTTGACAACATTTTGCATAAAAGCTTAATATAGATAAGTAATCATTAATGCTTAAGCATCAAGTTAATTATCATTAACCTGTCATCTATATTAGAACCTGTACTAGAGCACTCACTTTATTAGGAGCAAACAATATTAACCATAGCAGGTATAAATTGAGGCAACCTTTCCATCGTGATCCAATTAACCATCCGTTCAATTTAATAGAATCTACGTTGCCGCTGCTCAAGTCAAGTGCTCACTAACCGGGAGCGACGGCGATTCGAATCGAATTCCTATCCAGCTGGAGGGGTATTTCTAACACTCACCGTGCAGACCCCTGCCAGGGTCGCACAGGCCACCTTTTCATATGATTCAGGAATCGCGGGTCCAAATGATGTCGCGACCCCAAGGGCGACACTCTGCCAGGTGATAGGGACTCTAACCCCCCTTGGTCTCACGCCAATGTCCCCAAGCACATCCTTTCTCTCCTCTAAGAAGCAACCTACCATTCGATTCCCGCCCTGAACCATATTACTCGGCTTCGCGGTCGAAACGACTTATCCGGCCAACTAAGTGTTAGACTGCGTTCAACATGACTCAAGGACGTACAGCGAATCGGTCCTTAAACGACTCAGACGGGGATAGATCCACACCCAAGACCTCCATGCCATGTTGCTTCACTATCGTCATCCCGCCCGGTCTCATTTCATTTTATTAACACATGGTTCCATTCCACGATAGCAATTATAGCCAACCGTGCCATATATGAATATCCCTATATCTCGCAGGTGACAGGAAATCACCTGACTTCTACCGCTTAAAGCAGGGCTAAGCATCTACTCGATCCTAGTCTATGTAGGATTCAAGGATTCATATATCTGGACAAGGAATGATATAATGCAGCAAGGGTTTCCAACCAACTCCTACCACTTAATGCAACAATACTTATAACATATATATATATAATTAATTGCTTTGAAGATAGGAGGCTTATAATGCTCCGGGGCTTGCCTGGGATCCGACTCAAGTTAGAGTATGTCAGATGAATTCACTTGGCGAGCATCTCCCAATCTATCACTTGTCCGGTCCTTCTATCTTCGGGATAGATCCACCCAACACCGTCTTCGGGTTTGGCTCCAACACCACATCTTTCACGTGTTTTAGCTAGCGTACCTAAATGAAATGCAAGATGCAAGTACATGAACACAAGGAAATGCAATAGATGATGCATCACACGTTAATCAAGGCAAGTATAAGGTTATAGTAAAGACACGTAAGCACATCACATTACTTAAGTAACCTTACACAAACAAACATGCTAAAAAAATAGCAAAGAAAGCAATACCAAGCATGACATAAGATTTACAAAGTCTCAGGTGTACTAGCTTAATCACCAAAGACATGAATCACACTTAGCAATACGCAAGCAAGGTAACCAAGCAATCATGTATTTTCAACAATTCTGGACATACATGCAGTAGCTGAGTAAATCAATCATATCTGAAGTTCTACAAATCCAAATGACTTGCAAGAAGACATTATAAAAAGCTTATGAAATTGTCCACATTTCATTTATAAACATCTAAACCTGATTCTAACATTTACCAGGTCAAAATACAGAAGGTACAGAATCTGTCATGCAAGGACAGAGAGCAACATAAATCTGAACCCAACTTAGAACAGCTGTAGTTTCTAAACCATGTGGCCAAATGCCACCAAAATTTAACAGCAGCTATATCATGAAATTCACAACAACTTTGTTATAGCACACAAGACATGAAAACATCATTTGCATAGGGTAATTAACAATATTCTCAAATCTGTTCAGAAACCTCATTTGCAAGAAATAATTATTAACTTATGTTGCAAACATATAATTGGATAAAACCAACTTTACCAACATGTCACACATGACTAATGAACACCAGAAAGAATAGTGTCCATTCCTAAATAAATTCTTTTAATGCATTTTCTTAATTTATTTAGATAATTAGGTGGAATTATGAACACATATCCAAGTGCACAATAAATTCTACCAAAATTACAGTGGCCTACACATGCTCCCAAAAGTCTACTGTCCAAATTTGAAACCATTTGGACATGTATATCAATCTTTATGAAAAAGACAAATTGCTATTGCAATAATCATGTGAGAGCAATTTAAACTTAACACTCAATATTTTCTGTGAACACAAGGCCATATTATGAATCAATATGATAGAGAAACATCATACTAAGGTAGTGGAACAACATTTTTATTTTATCATTTATATATTATTTATAAGCTATTTATCAAGCTATAAACAAGTTAAATCAATAACTTGAGCATACAGTAAGCAATGACCATGAAATTTATACCACAGTACATCCATAGGATTACAATCCTACCATAAAAATTTCACATCAATTGGAGCATTACAACTCAAGATCTAAAAATAACAAGTAATATAATGTAGTTTTCCTTATTTAACAAGGTCAAATCAAAATCTTAAGAAAACAGTGACCAACTATGGTGTTTAACATTTTTCCTATCAAGTACAAGTCATCACAAAATTAACAAAACAAGAATCACCATTTTTGGATATCTAAAACTCCAGATATGGCTCTGGTCAAGTTTATAAGCATTTTTGGAGCATTTTTAAGGCTTAAACAAAAACATCAGAAAATATCTACAAACATGTGACAATTTATGACTCTACTGCATAGATCTATTCTCAAGGTTTCCAAAAAGTCCACTCTTGCTATTTTTGGAATTACCTATCATGAGATATGATTTTTATAAGATTCACAAATTTTTTGAAATTCAAAAATAGAATTAGAACAACCCTAACTTAATTTGCTAGCTCCACCCGAATACATACCCAGACAACCGCTTTCTTAAACCGACAAGTGGGACCTGCTGGGCTGTTGGGCCCGCTTGCCAGACAAAGAGACACGTACACATTTTCCCCCTTTCTTCTACCTCCCGTCGGCATTGAGCAGGGGAGACTGGGCTCCTGCCGCTCCCGTCGGCGAGGTGGACGCCGGCGGCCGTAGTGGTGATGCGCGGGGATAGGAAGGTCAGGCGCATGCCGGGGCGGTGTTGCTCGACCACGCGCAGCCGGTGGTGGCTCGGTTCTGCTCGTGGCGGCCTACGACGGGACGGAGCAGAGGACTTCGAAAAAAAATCGATTTCCGGCACGGTGGTCCATGACGACGGATGATTAGTGGCAGTGAGCATCCCCGGGTCCGGGCGCATCTTCAAGTAGTCATAGCTCAGCCGGAGGTGGCCCCTGGCCCCTGGCCACGTGCTACCCCCTCGGCGGCAGACATGGTGTCGGTGGCCGGATGACACGGTGGCGATGAGCGGTCGGGGATAGGCGCGGTGGTTACAGCAAGGAGAGGTAGAGGTGGTGGTGCGGCCGGCGGTGGGAGAAGGAAAAAGGAATGGGGCGCGACCATGCTGTGCCGGCGGCCATGGAGCTCGGCGGGCGCCCATGGCTCCGACGGCTGTGCTCTGGAGCCGAGATAGGGAAAGAGAGGGCTAAGGGAGCAAGCAAGGCGAGGGGGAAGCGAGAGCAGCGCTCTGTTTCTCCAAAATCACGAGCGAAGGCGCAGGGCACGCGGCAGCTCAACCCAGCCATGGTGGGGGCGTGGCCAGCGCATGGAAGCCACATCCGGACGCGCGTCGCCCATTGAGGCCTTCAACCGAACACGTGGTGGGTGGCGTTGAGGTCATATTGGGGTAGCATTTTGGGCTAGCTATGGACCGAATTTCGTCATGGGCCTTGAAACAAAGTTGTTCATTTCGTGATGCCCTACATTTCCTATTTAGGGGTCATAGTCATTAGAGCTGTAGATTAGGAGATAATCAGTCCCCAAATTACCAGTGTCAACATGTTAAGCTAGGGCTCGGTTTTGGAATTTTGCAATGCCAAACTTGGTCAAATTGATCCAACTTTTTACATGTTGTTCTCCAACAAATTGTTTCCAACTTTCATTTTTGGACCAATTTAAGTTACTTAGTAAAAACTCGAGAACGCGGGATGTCAATGTCGAAGACACTGAAATAGGGGTTTTAAAATTGTTAAGTGTTGGAAACAGTCCCAATTCTGACTTGTGGGCCCTGTTTGAGCATGTTACACACATTTTCATGACTTGACTCTTAAACAAAGTTTGTTCCTTACAAAATTCTCTATGACTTTGTCAAAGGGTGCACAGTCATGCAAAACTTCTAGGTCACACTTTTAAAATGGTCAAACCAAAGCATTCCCGGGTCCACACATGGTCAACCATCACTTAGAAGCACATTTAGGCAAAATGATCAACATGAACATTGTTCCATTAAGTGCCCTAAGTGTAGTTAAGGTGTTGTAGAGTTCATCTAGAGTCATTTGGGTAAATTTGCAAAGCTTCGTTGATGATCTATAGTTCCATTAACTTAATGGGGCAAATTCCAATAGGAATGGAACTTATCATTTCATGTGACTTTTGATTCCGAACTTCATGAAACTTTTCCTGGGATCAATATAGATAGTTATTGATGTGAGACATGTGAAGATACTTTGATAACAACACCCAAGCATATATCTTTTAATTGAGCCTATATGTAAGCAAGGGTGCAAT
>CM039598.1:34569806-34617155 GCA_022457205.1 Saccharum spontaneum | reverse complement strand
GACAGGTATCATGCAACAATTGTTTTCATACAAGTCCTACTACTTAATGCAATAAACAATTAAAAGTACTCAAGATATATTTATAAACGATGGGTTCAGCATGCACCGGGGCTTGCCTTTGAGAAAGGTTGCGGGCCTGTGGTCCGGACACTCGGGTAGATCTTCTGCCGGAGCTTCCCCGACGTTTGGTTCTTCTGCTGACTCCTCCGGTTGACTCTGCACCTCCTCCGGTATCACTTGTTCGAATTCTAGGAGTGTTACTCCCTCCGGAACACCTATTGCATGAGTGCATAATAAATCTCATGAATGCATAGTGAAAGATGCAGTATGCTCGGAATGAATGCATTACAACAATTTTAAAGCTCTATTCAAATCACTTCAAAAGAGTAGGTGCAAATTTCCTCTTCGGTAGAGAAGTACTCACCTAATCTACTTAACCTAAGATAAAGTTGCTCTTCTTCAGTTAAGGCCCTAACACCTAACAATTACAAGAGTAGCATTTCTTAGGATACCACACCACAACAAATCAGCAAAATACCACAGTAAAACATTCTGGACAGCAGCTACTTGTTTTTATCATAACTAGAGATTTCCAAATCCAAAAGATGTGATCTAAGACAATCTGGAAAGCCTAAGAAATGCACTACAATTCATTTTCAGCCCTCAACCCTAAACTCCTAAGTTTTCCATGTCAAATTTCATAAGTTCCAGAATCTGTCCTCTCAAAACAGAGAGTAGCAGATTCTGAACTGCCACTTTAAACAACAATAAATCTCAAACTACTAAGCCAAATGCTCCCAAATTTTGACACAAGCTAGTTTATTAAGTTTACTACAACTTTGGTATTTACAAGTTTTCCAGCAACCATTTTTATCAAAGGCCAAACTTAGAAATACTACCAGCTGTCCAGAAAACCTAAAATTGCAAGGGTTAAATATTTATTGATGTGGCCAATATTCCTTAAAACCAAACTAATGCTACCACAAGTTCATATAGGTCACAAAAAACATCAGAAAGTAAGGTGTGACTACCTAGAACATTTATTTATACTCATTTCTTAATTTACTTAATTAATTAGGTGGAATTTTAAACATATATGTAAACTGCTTCTAAAATTCTACAAAAATTACAGGGGACTCTCTGACCCAAAAAGAGACTACTGTAAAAATTTGAACAAATTTTATTCACAGGAACTCCCTATACAAAATTCACAAGTCCAAAAGGCTGATTTTTGTATAATTAATACATCATATTGAAAAGTATCAAACAACAGATTTCATATTTTTCTTAGATACTCTAGGGTACCAAGACATTCTCCAAAAAGTTACAAGAACATTGCACATGTAGAAAAATTACTAACATTCATTCAACTATTTCCTAGAATAACAAGATAGCCTCATAACTTAAAAATTACTTAAGCACTGATGCCCAAATTTTTACTAGAGCTAGGGCAAGTATAAAGTAACCTACCCACCAAATTTCATGATTTTTGGAATACTACAACTCAAGTTATGTATTTAACAATTTTGCATGCATTTCAAAACACATTTAAAGGATCTATTAAATTCTTACAGAATTTAAACATCACATACCAGATTTATATTTTTCTAAAATACTACACATCATGTAGATCATAATAAAATTTATTTCATGATTTTTGAACAAGTACAACAATAGATCTACATGTTTCAAACTACTACAAGAATCTGTGACAAAATGATTAAATGAAATAATTTTCACTTGGAACTGGGCCGGCCCGGGAACAGCGTGGCCCATGACGCGCGCGCGGCCCGCTCGGAATCCCGCCCGCGCGCGGCACTGACGGTGAGGGCCTGCAGGCCAGAGAGAGAGCGAGGGGGGGAAAGACAGCCGCGACTCCGGCGAGCTCCTGTTCGCCGACGGCGGCGCCTCCGGCTGCGGGAAGAACACCAACGGCTTCCCCGCGACCCCCCGCATCGAACAAGCCTAGATTTACTGACCCTAACCTAACCTAGCTACGTCAGCCATGGAGACCGTGGCTCTGCGGCGGCACCCGGTGGCGGTCCGGCGAGCTCCGGGGACCAGAGGCCCAAGTGAGGTGCGCTCCGGCTCCCTGAGGACATGGCGGACCTCTCCATGCCAAGGAATAGGACGGTGGTGGAGCGAGTGTCGCTGACCGCGTAAGCACCGCACCGGCGGCCATGGCGTGGCAGCGCACGTCGGTGTTCCGACGTGTTCCGGCCATCCCATCCTGTAGCGTCATGACCTAGGCTACTCTACCAACCCCAAAACCTAGAACACGCGGTGGGACGACTGGAGGATGACTGTGCAGAGCTGGCCACGGTGAGCCGCCGTGCGGACAGTACGCCGGCGAGGACTCGCGGTGGCGGAAACTAAAATTCGCCCTCACCTCTGCACAATCCGGTCAAGCAACGGTTGACGGAGGTGGAGGGGATGCTGGCGGAGCAGTGGACGGGATTTGGAGGGTGGTGGTGAGACGGTGAGCTCGCACGAGCCGGAGAAAGCCACGACGGCAATGGCGTCTCCGATTTCTGCCTCGGTGACCCCGGCCAGAGCGAGAGGGTGGACGAAGAGAATGGCGTGTGTGAGGGAGGTGGAGGTGGCCGCTCGGGTTTCAATTTGCGCCTGAGCTCGCGACGTGGAGGGAGTTGCAGCACCCGGTCGACACGCGGCGACGCTCTTCTACCCGAGCGCCACGACGCACGGTGGTCGAGCTCGTGACTGAAACCGACTGCAAGTGTCATCGGTGGTCGACTGACAGAGGGATTTCATCGCCTCATAGCTCGTGATCGAGGCTGATCCGGTGAGAGCCGTAGTTAACAAAAGTGTAGAGCTACGTGAGGGCTTCAAAATTGCCAATAGGGTCGTGAGCCAATTCAGCTTGGTTAGTGAGATACAACGCTCCAAAGTGAGGCACACGAAATCTGAACTGAGTTTCAGTTACTTTCCCCGACTGAAACTCGATTTTTGAAGCACTCTAACTCATAAACCGTTGGGAACCAGGCTTGGGTGATGTTGACAATGTTGTAGAGCTACATGAGGACTACAAGTTTTGTCAATATGAGTGGAAGCTGGTTTGGCCTGGTTTGCAAACTACAAGCCTCTAAAGTAGGCCTCAGTAAAACTGGAGGGTCCAATTTCAGACTTAGAAAAATTCTAAGTATTGAGGCCACTCCTCTAGCTGACTTGTGGGCCACTTTTGAGCATGTTCTGATCAATTTCATGAGATGGTCATATTGAGACTTTTGTTCCCCATAAAATTCTTTACAACTTTGTTTAAGGGTGCTCTTCCATGCAAGGTCTCTAAGTTAGACTTTTTAATTGGTCAAATTAGAACATTCTAGGGTCAAATGGTGGTCAACCATCTCTTGGAGGGCATATTTTGCAATTTTGATCAACATGAACCTTGCTCCAAGAGTTACCCTAAGTATAATTAAGGTGTTGTAGGACATGATTGGCTATCCTTTTGTTACACCAACTATCAAGTATCCATGATATGAGCCCAACAACACTCCTAGAAACAATCACATGTGTTGCATCCCATAGAATAACAAACATGAATGATGCATGCTTATGCTTATGCAAATGCAATGCAATTATGGACTAAACACTTGAGGTGTTACAGTTAACTTGGTTGGTCAGTCGATAAGGGTCTTCACAAAAATAGTTGCAAAACATCCACGGCTTAAGCAAACATATAGGAGAACTAAACTTTGGGATTTTGGTCAAGCAAAGGCATGGATACAAACATTCAAGGACTAACCATCAAGTCTACAGGCTCAGGCTCCTAAGAGAGAGAACCTAATTGAAGACAACAACTATATAATTACGTAACATGAACGTTGCTCTAGGATAAAGCTATTCAACACTTATGCTCACCGAGGACAAACGAGGTGACAACTATGGCACTAATTAGATAACAAGCATACATACACGCATCATAACTTCAAGCAAACACATGAAGAAGCTTAAACAAATGAACTCAAGCAACTATTACCAAGCAAAAAGCTCACATGCAGCAATAATTACTAATCACTAGGCTCACCCCTAATAAGCTTTGTCTAAAGCAAGAACTAACTACAAGTTTAGCTCAAAACAAACGCTGGCTAAGGTGACTAACTTAGCATGGGCACAGAATCTGGACAGCAGCACAGTAGTTACTGGTTTCAACCATAACTAAGGTTGTAGACATCCCACAAAGGTGATCCTAGACTTTCTAGACAGCTTAGGAAGATGACTACACTTTAGTTATTCATACCCACAGCTAATTCATAGATTACATGACCAAAAATGCTAATGTTTCAGATCTGTACCAATATGGACAGAAAACTGACAAGAACTTCAAAAATGCAAAACTGGAGTTCTAGGGACACAACAAGGCTGAGCCTTAACTTTATGTAAAGCTTATTAATTTGTCTATAACTTTCTTATTATCATATTAAGTTGATTCTATATCTAACAAGGCCAAACAAGATAAAGAAGACATCTCTGCCCAGATTTGGACAGATTCTATCATTCCACTTAGCAAGCTCATAACTAGAAATTTTGACCACCAAAATTAGTGCTATAGGACATTTTGGAAAGCTTAGAAAAGGTACTACACTTCTTCTATTATCTCCAAGACATGATTCCTTATGCACATAGGTCAAACAAACCAAACATTCAGATCTCTTCAAAGCGTAAGCAAAACCTGACAGTAAAGTTTTAAAGGTCATAACTCCTAAACCATAAGGCCTAGGGTCATGAAATTTTAGGACAAGCCGAATAAGTAAGTTAGCTACAACTTTGGTATTCTCTATAACTACAGAAAACACCATTATGACCACAAAAACATCACTACAACAGAAATCATTCTAGCAGCCAACATTTACTAAGCAAAACAAAGCTTGCCTTGGTTCTACTTAACAAGAGAGCACACAAACATGTTATTCTAGTAGCTCTAAACATTATTACCTTAGACCAACACTAATTTAATTCATTCATGAGAATCCATGATTACTGAAATAAGGTCTAAAGCATTTATAAATGCTTGTATGAACAACACATCCACCACTTGACTCAACTAGAGGGCCTCTATAGGTTCACGCATGTAACCACAACTATTTCTAGCAAGGCTAAACACACACACTTTTCTCAAGCACTTTCTATTCAAGTAACATTGAACAAGGCATTCATGTCTAACTCCACACAAGGAAGATACTACATAACATCAATCACAAGTTACTTAATATCGAACAAGGGTGAGAGGAGCATAGCTATGCATAAAGCAACAATCATGATAATGCATGCTTCGTCCTATTCGTCCTCACAAGATTGCCAACCTAAGGTGGCGATCACGTTCTATGTCGGTGGCATAACACGCACTCTCTCGATATATATCTAGTCGTTAGCTACATTCGACTTACGCATTCATGGTTAGCGTACCTGCAGAAAAATTTCATTGCAGCCCAACATTTCCCAATAGAGCACACAATGAAAGCAGAGAAGTAAAATTCTAAGTACTCCCATGTACATATACCCCCGTATATATACATGTAGCACCAAAACTACCCGAATCATTCGATCACCCACAATTAAGTACCTTCATATAGACATGTGTGTACATGTAAATAATCCAGTAACCAAAACTAACTCTCCCCTAGACCGCAGTTTATACGGTCATGCTCTCACAACTCACACTTACCTGAGCGTAGGTGCGACGTTGCATAAAAGTAAACTAGCAACATATATGGCTATTTCATATATGAAGGCTACCTCTAATCTAACACACCGGTAGCATAGTGTGGAAGAGTCATCACACATGCATACCTTGGCCTGGGCGTAGATGCATAAATGAAAAAAAACCCCAAGTTAGTACTTATATAAGCCGCCTAATAATCCTTATATGGGCATAAGGAAATTGACCACTGGCATACTTAGATTTAGAATTCAGTTTTCACAAACCTATATATAGCTATAAGTTGATAAAATTGATTTTATAAAACAAAACCTTTGTCTTAAATACACATATGACAAGTTTAATGTTGAATCTTGCTCCGATACCAGCTGTAACAGAACCGTCCAAATTATAAGAGCACAAGTACAAAAACAATCACCGAAATGATCAAATTCTCGCACTTGAGCCCATATAACTCCGGTAGTCCAATGAAATCATGAGGGATTTCAAACCAACCAACATACCAGCCAAGATCGTAGTGATTCAACATAACAAGTCACATGTTACAACCATTTCACAAGTAGTTCAATATACATCGGAGTTCAACAAAGTGATTACAACTTAAGTTCAAAAGTAGCGGAAGCAATGTAATTTGAAAATAACAACACCCTTATTTCAAATACATGCCAGTACCAAGGTCAACTTCCAACAAAAGCATTAGAGAGAAGATAACTCAGAAGGATCATGCCCGTGATCACACTCCGCCTCTACGACAGGAGCCAACCGACTTTTGCAGTCGCCAAGATACAGCACAACCTGCAACAAGTGGGGATAAAACCCTGAGTACGAGAAGGTACTCAGCTAGACTTACCCGTCAGAAACCAGAAATAAAGTGACACCAAGGATCATGCAAGGCTGATATGAAGTGGGCTAGCTTGACAACATTTTGCATAAAAGCTTAATATAGATAAGTAATCATTAATGCTTAAGCATCAAGTTAATTATCATTAACCTGTCATCTATATTAGAACCTGTACTAGAGCACTCACTTTATTAGGAGCAAATAATATTAACCATAGCAGGTATAAATTGAGGCAACCTTTCCATCGTGATCCAATTAACCATCCGTTCAATTTAATAGAATCTACGTTGCCGCTGCTCAAGTCAAGTGCTCACTAACCGGGAGCGACGACGATTCGAATCGAATTCCTATCCAGCTGGAGGGGTATTTCTAACACTCACCGTGCAGACCCCTGCCAGGGTCGCACAGGCCACCTTTTCATATGATTCAGGAATCGCGGGTCCGAATGATGTCGCGACCCCAAGGGCGACACTCTGCCAGGTGATAGGGACTCTAACCCCCCCTTGGTCTCACGCCAATGTCCCCAAGCACATCCTTTCTCTCCTCCAAGAAGCAACCTACCATTTGATTCCCGGCCTGAACCATATTACTCGGCTTCGTGGTCGGAACGACTTATCCGTCCAACTAAGTGTTTGACTGCGTTCAACATGACTCAAGGACGTACAGCGAATCGGTCCTTAAACGACTTAGACGGGGATAGATCCACACCCAAGACCTCCATGCCTTGTTGCTTCACTATCGTCATCTCGCCCGGTCTCATTTCATTTTATTAACACATGGTTCCATTCCACGATAGCAATTATAGCCAACCGTGCCATATATGAATATCCCTATATCTCGCAGGTGACAGGAAATCACCTGACTTCTACCGCTTAAAGCAGGGCTAAGCATCTACTCGATCCTAGTCTATGTAGGATTCAAGGATTCATATATCTGGACAAGGAATGATATAATGCAGCAAGGGTTTCCAATCAACTCCTACCACTTAATGCAACAATACTTATAACATATATATATAATTGATTGCTTTGAAGATAGGAGGCTTATAATGCTCCGAGGCTTGCCTGGGATCCGACTCAAGTTAGAGTATGTCAGATGAATTCACTTGGCGAGCATCTCCCAATCTATCACTTGTCCGGTCCTTCTATCTTCGGGATAGATCCACCCAACACCGTCTTCGGGTTTGGCTCCAACACCACATCTTTCACGCGTTTTAGCTAGCGTACCTAAATGAAATGCAAGATGCAAGTACATGAACACAAGGAAATGCAATAGATGATGCATCACACGTTAATCAAGGCAAGTATAAGGTTATAGTAAAGACACGTAAGCACATCACATTACTTAAGTAACCTTACACAAACAAACATGCTAAAAAAATAGCAAAGAAAGCAATACCAAGCATGACATAAGATTTACAAAGTCTCAGGTGTACTAGCTTAATCACCAAAGACATGAATCACACTTAGCAATACGCAAGCAAGGTAACCAAGCAATCATGTATTTTCAACAATTCTGGACATACATGCAGTAGCTGAGTAAATCAATCATATCTGAAGTTCTACAAATCCAAATGACTTGCAAGAAGACATTATAAAAAGCTTATGAAATTGTCCACATTTCATTTATAAACATCTAAACCTGATTCTAACATTTACCAGGTCGAAATACAGAAGGTACAGAATCTGTCATGCAAGGACAGAGAGCAACATAAATCTGAACCCAACTTAGAACAGCTGTAGTTTCTAAACCATATGGCCAAATGCCACCAAAATTTAACAGCAGCTATATCATGAAATTCACAACAACTTTGTTATAGAACACAAGACATGAAAACATCATTTGCATAGGGTAATTAACAATATTCTCAAATCTGTTTAGAAACCTCATTTGCAAGAAATAATTATTAACTTATGTTGCAAACATATAATTGGATAAAACCAACTTTACCAACATGTCACACATGACTAATGAACACCAGAAAGCATAGTGTCCATTCCTAAATAAATTCTTTTAATGCATTTTCTTAATTTATTTAGATAATTAGGTGGAATTATGAACACATATCCAAGTGCATAATAAATTCTACCAAAATTACAGTGGCCTACACATGCTCCCAAAAGTCTACTGTCCAAATTTGAAACCATTTGGACATGTATATCAATCTTTATGAAAAAGACAAATTGCTATTGCAATAATCATGTGAGAGCAATTTAAACTTAACACTCAATATTTTCTGTGAACACAAGGCCATATTATGAATCAATATGATAGAGAAACATCATACTAAGGTAATGGAACAACATTTTCTATTTTATCATTTATATATTATTTATAAGCTATTTATCAAGCTATAAACAAGTTAAATCAATAACTTGAGCACACAGTAAGCAATGACCATGAAATTTATACCACAGTACATCCATAGCATTACAATCCTACCATAAAAATTTCACATCAATTGGAGCATTACAACTCAAGATCTAAAAATAACAAGTAATATAATGTAGTTTTCCTTATTTAACAAGGTCAAATCAAAATCTTAAGAAAACAGTAACGAACTATAGTGTTTAACATTTTTCCTATCAAGTACAAGTCATCACAAAATTAACAAAACAAGAATCACCATTTTTGGATATCTAAAACTCTAGATATGGCTCTGGTCAAGTTTATAAGCATTTTTGGAGCATTTTTAAGGCTTAAATAAAAACATCAGAAAATATCTACAAACATGTAACAATTTATGACTCTACTGCATAGATCTATTCTCAAGGTGTCCAAAAAGTCCACTCTTGCTATTTTTGGAATTACCTATCATGAGATATGATTTTTATAAGATTCACAAATTTTCTGAAATTCAAAAACAGAATTAGAACAACCCTAACTCAATTTGCTAGCTCCACCCGAATACATACCCAGACAACCGCTTTCTTAAACCGACAAGTGGGACCTGCTGGGCTGTTGGGCCCGCTTGCCAGACAAAGAGACACGTACACATTTTCCCCCTTTCTTCTACCTCCCGTCGGCATTGAGCAGGGGAGACCGGGCTCCTGCCGCTCCCGTCGGCGAGGTGGACGCCGGCGGCTGTAGTGGTGATGCGCGGGGACAGGAAGGTCAGGCGCATGCCGGGGCGGTGTTGCTCGACCACGCGCAGCCGGTGGTGGCTCGGTTCTGCTCGCGGCGGCCTACGACGGGACGGAGCAGAGGACTTCGAAAAAAATCGATTTCCGGCACGGTGGTCCATGACGACGGATGATTAGTGGTAGTGAGCATCCCCGGGTCCGGGCGCATCTTCAAGTAGTCACAGCTCAGCCGGAGGTAGCCCCTGGCCCCCTGGCCACGTGCTACCCCCTCGGCGGCAGACATGGTGTCGGTGGCCGGATGACACGGTGGCGATGAGCGGTCGGGGATAGGCGCGGTGGTTACAGCAAGGAGAGGTAGAGGTGGTGGTGCGGCCGGCGGTGGGAGAAGGAAAAAGGAATGGGGCGCGACCATGCTGTGCCGGCGGCCATGGAGCTCGGCAGGCGCCCATGGCTCCGACGGCTGTGCTCTGGAGCCGAGATAGGGAAAGAGAGGGCTAAGGGAGCAAGCAAGGCGAGGGGGAAAGCGAGAGCAGCGCTCTGTTTCTCCAATATCACGAGCGAAGGCGCAGGGCACGCGGCAGCTCAACCCAGCCATGGTGGGGGCGCGGCCAGCGCATGGAAGCCACGTCCGGACGCGCGTCGCCCATTGAGGCCTTCAACCGAACACGTGGTGGGTGGCGTTGAGGTCATATTGGGGTAGCATTTTGGGCTAGCTACGGACCGAATTTCGTCATGGGCCTTGAAATAAAGTTGTTCATTTCGTGATGCCCTACATTTCCTATTTAGGGGTCATAGTCATTAGAGCTGTAGATTAGGAGATAATCAGTCCCCAAATTACCAGTGTCAACATGTTAAGCTAGGGCTCGGTTTTGGAATTTTGCAATGCCAAACTTGGTCAAATTGATCCCAACTTTTTACATGTTGTTCTCCAACAAATTGTTTCCAACTTTCATTTTTGGACCAATTTAAGTTACTTAGTAAAAACTCGAGAACGCGGGATGTCAATGTCGTAGACACTGAAATCGGGGTTTTAAAATTGTTAAGTGTTGGAAACAGTCCCAATTCTGACTTGTGGGCCCTGTTTGAGCATGTTACACACATTTTCATGACTTGACTCTTAAACAAAGTTTGTTCCTTATAAAATTCTCTACGACTTTGTCAAAGGGTGCACAGTCATGCAAAACTTCTAGGTCACACTTTTAAAATGGTCAAACCAAAGCATTCCCGGGTCCACACATGGTCAACCATCACTTAGAAGCACATTTAGGCAAAATGATCAACATGAACATTGTTCCATTAAGTGCCCTAAGTGTAGTTAAGGTGTTGTAGAGTTCATCTAGAGTCATTTGGGTAAATTTGCAAAGCTTCGTTGATGATATATAGTTCCATTAACTTAATGGGGCAAATTCCAATAGGAATGGAACTTATCATTTCATGTGACTTTTTGATTCCGAACTTCATGAAACTTTTCCTGGGATCAATATAGATAGTTATTGATGTGAGACATGTGAAGATACTTTGATAACAACACCCAAGCATATATCTTTTAATTGAGCCTATATGTAAGCAAGGGTGCAATATCCAAGTTTAGGTTAGGGCTTATCTCCATAGGTTTGACTTTGACATCGTCATCTTCACTAATCTATCATGTTTGATCTTAAACCCACCACTTAATTGGTGATAAACACCTGGGGTGTTACAAAACCTATCTCCAAACGGACATAAACGAGATTCCACATGGCGTCCGACACCTAGGAGTTCCATTGGGTGCGTCCAAAACGATTATCAAGCCTCCGGTACGTTTTGCGCAAACCGTGCACCTATCTTGCAGAAAGATTAGCACCATCTCCAAACAGAACGAAACGAGCTTCCACTTGAGCCTCGTCACCTAGGAGTACCATCGGGTGCGTCCAAATCAATTTCTGAGGGTATGGTATCTTTGCCGCGAACCGTCCCACTATCTTGCACCGACACTAACACTGTCTCCAAATAGACTGAAACAAGATCCCACATGACCCACGTCACCTAGGAGTTCCATCGGATGCATCCAAACAGATCCTATGGTAGGTTCAGCACGACCCGTGCACCTCATCAAGATTAGCACTATCTCCAAACAGACCAAAATGAGCTTCCACTTAAGCCTCATCACCTAGGAGTTCCATTGGGTGTGTCCAAAATGAATTCCAAGCCTATGCTATGTTTGGTGCAAACCGTGCACCTATCTTGCATCAAGTTTAGCACCATCTCCAATCGGACCGTAACGAGCTTCCACTTGAGCTTCGTCACCAAGGAGTACCATCGGGTGCGTCCATATCAATTTATGAGGGTATGGTACGTTTGGTGCGAACCGTCCAACTATCTTGCACCGACACTAACACTGTCTCCAAATAGACTGAAACAAGATTCCACATGACTCACATCACCTAGGAGTTCCATCGGATGCGTCCAAACTGATTTTTGAGCCTATGGTAGGTTCGGCACAACCCGTGCACCTCGTCAAGATTAGCACTACTCCAAACGGACCAAAATGAGCTTCCACTTGAGCCTCGTCACCTAGGAGTTCCATTGGGTGTGTCCAAAATGATTTCCAACCCTATGGTATGTTTGGTGCAAACCGTGCACCTATCTTGCATCAAGTTTAGCATGATCTCCAATCAGACAGTAACGAGCTTCCACTTGAGCATCGTCACCTAGGAGTACCATCGGGTGCGTCCAAATCGATTTCCGTGCCTATGGTATGTTTGGCGTGGACCGTGCAATTATCTTGCACCGACACTAAACTTATCTCCAAACGGACACAAATGAGATTCCACATGCCCCCCGACACCTAGGAGTTCCATTGGGTGCGTCCAAAACGATTATCGAGCCTCCGGTACGTTTTGCGCAAACCGTGCACCTATCTTGCAGAAAGATTAGCACCATCTCCAAATGGAACGAAACGAGCTTCCACTTGAGTATCGTCACCTAGGAGTACCATCGGGTGCGTCCAAATTGATTTCCGAGCCTATGGTATGTTTGGCGTAGACCGTGCAATTATCTTGCACCGACACTAAACCTATCTCTGAACGGACATGAACGAGATTCCACATGGCGCCTGACACCTAGGAGTTCCATTGGGTGCGTCCAAAACGATTATCAAGCCTCCGGTACGTTTTGCGCAAACCGTGCACCTGTCTTGCAGAAAGATTAGCACCATCTTCAAATAGAACGAAACGAGCTTCCACTTGAGCCTCGTCACCTAGGAGTACCATCGGGTGCGTCCAAATCAGTTTCTGAGGGTATGGTATCTTTGCCGTGAACCGTCCCACTATCTTGCACCGACACTAACACTGTCTCTAAATAGACTGAAACAAGATTCCACATGACCCACGTCACCTAGGAGTTCCATCGGATGCGTCCAAACAGATCCTATGGTAGGTTCAGCACGACCCGTGCACCTCGTCAAGATTAGCACTATCTCCAAACGGACCAAAATGAGCTTCCACTTAAGCCTCATCACCTAGGAGTTCCATTGGGTGTGTCCAAAATGAATTCCAAGCCTATGGTATGTTTGGTGCAAACTGTGCACCTATCTTGCATCAAGTTTAGCACCATCTCCAATCGGACCGTAACGAGCTTCCACTTGAGCCTTGTCACCTAGGAGTACCATCGGGTGCGTCCAAATCGATTTCAGAGCGTATAGTACGATTGGTGCGAACCGTCCAACTATCTTGCACCGACACTAACACTGTCTCCAAATAGACTGAAACAAGATTCCACAAGACCCACGTCACGAGTTCCATCTGATGCATCTAAACCAATTTTTGAGCCTATGGTAGGTTCGGCACAACCCGTGCACCTCGTCAAGATTAGCTCTATCCCCTAACGGACCAAAACGAGCTTCCACTTGAGCCTCGTCACCTAGGAATTCCATTGGGTGTGTCCAAAACGATTTCCAAGCCATGGTATGTTTGGTGCAAACCGTGCAGCTATCTTGCATCAAATTTAGCACGCTCTCCAATCAGACCGTAACGAGCTTCCACTTGAGCATGATCACCTAGGAGTACCATCGGGTGCGTCCAAATCGATTTTTGAGCCTATGTTATGTTTGGCGCAAACTGTGCAATTATCTTGCACCGACACTAAACCTATCTCCAAACGAACTTAAACGAGATTCCACATGGCCCCTGACACCAACGAGTTCCATTAGGTGCGTCCAAAATGATTCTCGAGCCTCCGGTATGTTCTGCGCAAACTGTGCACCTATCTTGCAGAAAGATTAGCACCATCTCCAAACGGAACGAAACGAGCTTCCACTTGAGCATCGTCACCTAGGAGTACCATCGGGTGTGTCTAAATCGATTTCCGAGCCTATGGTATGTTTGGCGTAGACCGTGCAATTATCTAGCACCGACTCTAAACCTATCTCCAAATGGACATAAACGAGATTCCACATGGCGCCCGACACCTAGGAGTTCCATTGGGTGCGTCCAAAACGATTATCGAGCCTTCGGTACGTTTTGCGCAAACCGTGCACCTATCTTGCAGAAAGATTAGCACCATCTCCAAACAGAACGAAACGAGCTTCCACTTGAGCCTCGTCACCTAGGAGTACCATCGGGTGCGTCCAAATCAATTTCTGAGGGTATGGTATGTTTGCCGCGAACCGCCCCACTATCTTGCACCGACACTAACACTATCTCCAAATAGACTGAAACAAGATTCCACATGACCCACGTCACCTAAGAGTTCCATCGGATGCGTCCAAACCGATTTCCGATCCTATGGTAGGTTCAGCACAACCCGTGCACCTTGTCAAGATTAGCACTATCTCCAAACGGACCAAAATGAGCTTCCACTTAAGCCTCATCACCTAGGAGTTCCATTGGGTGTGTCCAAAATGAATTCCAAGCCTATGGTATGTTTGGTGCAAACTGTGCACCTATCTTGCATCAAGTTTAGCACCATCTCCAATCGGACCGTAACGAGCTTCCACTTGAGCCTTGTCACCTAGGAGTACCATCGGGTGCGTCCAAATCGATTTCAGAGCGTATAGTACGATTGGTGCGAACCGTCCAACTATCTTGCACCGACACTAACACTGTCTCCAAATAGACTGAAACAAGATTCCACAAGACCCACGTCACGAGTTCCATCTGATGCATCTAAACCAATTTTTGAGCCTATGGTAGGTTCGGCACAACCCGTGCACCTCGTCAAGATTAGCTCTATCCCCTAACGGACCAAAACGAGCTTCCACTTGAGCCTCGTCACCTAGGAATTCCATTGGGTGTGTCCAAAACGATTTCCAAGCCATGGTATGTTTGGTGCAAACCGTGCAGCTATCTTGCATCAAATTTAGCACGCTCTCCAATCAGACCGTAACGAGCTTCCACTTGAGCATGATCACCTAGGAGTACCATCGGGTGCGTCCAAATCGATTTCTGAGCCTATGTTATGTTTGGCGCAAACTGTGCAATTATCTTGCACCGACACTAAACCTATCTCCAAACGAACTTAAACGAGATTCCACATGGCCCCTGACACCAACGAGTTCCATTAGGTGCGTCCAAAATGATTCTCGAGCCTCCGGTATGTTCTGCGCAAACTGTGCACCTATCTTGCAGAAAGATTAGCACCATCTCCAAACAGAACGAAACGAGCTTCCACTTGAGCATCGTCACCTAGGAGTACCATCGGGTGTGTCTAAATCGATTTCCGAGCCTATGGTATGTTTGGCGTAGACCGTGCAATTATCTAGCACCGACTCTAAACCTATCTCCAAATGGACATAAACGAGATTCCACATGGCGCCCGACACCTAGGAGTTCCATTGGGTGCGTCCAAAACGATTATCGAGCCTTCGGTACGTTTTGCGCAAACCGTGCACCTATCTTGCAGAAAGATTAGCACCATCTCCAAACAGAACGAAACGAGCTTCCACTTGAGCCTCGTCACCTAGGAGTACCATCGGGTGCGTCCAAATCAATTTCTGAGGGTATGGTATGTTTGCCGCGAACCGCCCCACTATCTTGCACCGACACTAACACTATCTCCAAATAGACTGAAACAAGATTCCACATGACCCACGTCACCTAAGAGTTCCATCGGATGCGTCCAAACCGATTTCCGATCCTATGGTAGGTTCAGCACAACCCGTGCACCTTGTCAAGATTAGCACTATCTCCAAACGGACCAAAATGAGCTTCCACTTAAGCCTCATCACCTAGGAGTTCCATTGGGTGTGTCCAAAATGATTTCCAAGCCTATGGTATATTTGGTGCAAACCGTGCACCTATCTTGCATCAAGTTTAGCACCATCTCCATTCGGACCGTAACGAGCTTCCACTTGAGCCTCGTCACCTAGGAGTACCATCGGGTGCGTCCATATCGATTTTAGAGCATATGGTACGATTGGTGCGAACCGTCCAACTATCTTGTACCGACACTAACACTGTCTCCAAATAGACTGAAACAAGATTTCACATGACTCGCGTTACCTAGGAGTTCCATCGGATGCGTCCAAACTGATTTCCGAGCCTATGGTAGCTTCGGCGCAACCCGTGCACCTCGTCAAGATTAGCACTATCTCCAAACAGACCAAAACAAGCTTCCACTTGAGCCTCGTCACCTAGGAATTCCATTAGGTGTGTCCACAAAGATTTCCAAGCCTATGGTATGTTTGGTGCAAACCGTGCACCTATCTTGCATCAAGTTTAGCACGATCTCCAATCAGACCGTAACGAGCTTCCACTTGAGCATCGTCACCTAGGAGTACCATCGGGTGCGTCCAAATCGATTTCCGAGCCTATGGTATGTTTAGCGTAGACCGTGCAATTATCTTGCACCGACACTAAACATATCTCCAAACGGACATAAATGAGATTCCACATGGCCCCCGACACCTAGGAGTTCCATTGGGTGCGTCCAAAATGATTATCGAGCCTCCGGTACGTTTTGCGCAAACCGTGCACCTATCTTGCAGAAAGATTAGCACCATCTCCAAACAGAACGAAACGAGCTTCCACTTGAGCCTCGTCACATATGAGTACCATTGGGTGCGTCCATATCGATTTATGAGGGTTTGGTACGTTTGCCGCGAACCGTCCAACTATCTTGCACTGACACTAACACTATCTCCAAATGGACTGAAACAAGATTCCACATGACTCACGTCACCTAGGAGTTCCATCGGATGCGTCCAAACTGATTTCTGAGCCTATGGTTGGTTCGATGCAACCTGTGCACCTCGTCAAGAATAGCACTACTCCAAACGGACCAAAACGAGCTTCCACTTGAGCCTCGTCACCTAGGAGTTCCATTGGGTGTGTCCAAAATGATTTCAAAGCCTATGGTATGTTTGGTGCAAACCGTGTACCTATCTTGCATCAAGTTTAGCACCGTCTCCGATTAGACCGTAACGAGCTTCCACTTGAGCATTGTCACCTAGCAGTACCATCGGGTGCGTCCAAATCGATTTCTGAGCCTATGGTATGTTTGGCGTAGACCGTCCAATTATCGTGCACCGACACTAAACCTATATCCAAACGGAATGAAACGAGCTTCCACTTGAGCCTCTTCACTTATGAGTTCCATTGGGTGTGTACAAAACGATTTCCAAGCCTATGGTATGTTTGGTGCAAACCGTGCAGCTATCTTGCATCAAGTTTAGCACCATCTCCAATCGGACCGTAACGAGCTTCCACTTGAGCCTCGTCACCTAGGAGTACCATCAGGTGCGTTCAAATTGATTTCAGAGCGTATGGTACGATTGGTGCAAACCATCCAACTATCTTGCACCGACACTAACACTATCCCCAAATAGACTGAAACAAGATTCCACATGACCCACGTCACCTAGGAGTTCCATCGGATGCATCAAAACCAATTTCTGAGCCTATCGTAGGTTCTGCGCAACCTGTGCACCTCGTCAAGATTAGCACTATCTCCAAATGGACCAAACCAAGCTTCCACTTCAGCCTCATCACCTATGAGTTCCATGGGGTGTGTCCAAAACGATTTCCAAGCCTATCGTATGTTTGGCGCAAACCGTGCACCTATCTTGCATGAAGTTTAGCACCATCTCCAATCGGACCGTAACGAGCTTCCACTTGAGCATCGTCACCTAGGAGTACCATCGGGTGCATCCAAAAAGATTTATGTGCCTATGGTGTATTTGGTGAAGACCGTGCAATTATCTTGCACCGACACTAAACCTATCTCCAAACGGACTATAACGAGATTCCACATGGCCCCCCACACCTAGGAGTTCCATTATGTGCGTCCATAATGATTCTCGAGCCACCGGTACGTTCTGCGCAAACTGTGCACCTATCTTGCAGAAAGATTAGCACCATCTCCAAACGAAACTAAACGAGCTTCCACTTGAGCCTTGTCACTTATGAGTACCATCGGCTGCGTCCATATCGATTTCTGAGGGTATGGTATGTTTGGTGCGAACCGTCCAACTATCTTGCATCGACACTAACACTGTCTCCAAATAGACTAAAACAAGATTTCACATGACTCACGTTTCCTAGGAGTTCCATCGGATGCGTCCAAACTGATTTCCGAGCCTATGGTAGGTTCGGCGCAACCCGTGCACCTCGTCAAGATTAGCACTATCTCCAAACGGACCAAAATGAGCTTCCACTTGAGCCTCGTCACCTAGGAATTCCATTGGGTGTGTCCACAACGATTTCCAAGCCTATGGTATGTTGGGAGCAAACCGTGCACCTATCTTGCATCAAGTTTAGCACGATCTCCAATCAGACCGTAACGAGCTTCCACTTGACCATCGTCACCTAGGAGTACCATTGGGTGCGTCCAAATCGATTTCTGAGCCTATGGTATGTTTGGCGCAGACCGTCCATTTATCGTGCACCGACACTAAATCTATCTCCAAACGGAATGAAACGAGCTTCCACTTGAGCCTCTTCACTTATGAGTTCCATTGGGTGTGTACAAAATGATTTCTAAGCCTATGGTATGTTTGGTGCAAACCGTGCAGCTATCTTGCATCAAGTTTAGCACCATCTCCAATCGGACAGTAACGAGCTTCCACTTTAGCATCGTCAACTATGAGTACCATCGGGTGCGTCCAAAATGATTTATGTGCCTATGGTATATTTGGTGAAGACCGTACAATTATCTTGTACCGACACTAAACCTGTCTCCAAACAGACTTAAACGAGATTCCACATGGCCCCCGACACCTAGGAGTTCCATTGGGTGTGTCCAAAATGATTTCCAACCCTATGGTATGCTTGGTGCAAACCATGCACCTATCTTGCATCAAATTTAGCACGATCTCCAATCAGACCGTAACGAGCTTCCACTTGAGCATCGTCACCTAGGAGTACCATCGGGTGCGTCGAAATCGATTTCTGAGCCTATGGTATGTTTGGCGCAGACCGTCCAATTATCTTGCACTGACACTAAACCTATCTCCAAACGGAATGAAACGAGCTTCCACTTGAGCCTCGTCACTTATGAGTTCCATTGGCTGTGTCCAAAATTATTTCTATGCCTATGTTATGTTTGGTGCAAACCGTGCAGCTATCTTGCATCAAGTTTAGCACCATCTCCAATCGGACCGTAACGAGCTTCCACTTGAGCCTCGTCACCTAGGAGTACCATCGGGTGCGTTCAAGTCGATTTCAGAGTGTATGGTACGATTGGTGCGAACCGTCCAACTATCTTGCACCGACACTAACACTGTCTCCAAATAGACTGAAACAAGATTCCACAAGACCCACGTCACCTAGGAGTTCCATTGGGTGTGTCCAAAACGATTTCCGTGCCTATGGTATGTTTGGTGCAAACCGTGCACATATCTTGCATGAAGTTTAGCACCATCTCCAATCGGACCGTAACGAGCTTCCACTTGAGCATCGTCACCTAGGAGTACCATCGGGTGCATCCAAAAAGATTTATGTGCCTATGGTGTATTTGGTGAAGACCGTGCAATTATCTTGCACCGACACTAAACCTATCTCCAAACGGACTATAACGAGATTCCACATGGCCCCCCACACCTAGGAGTTCCATTATGTGCGTCCATAATGATTCTCGAGCCACCGGTACGTTCTGCGCAAACTGTGCACCTATCTTGCAGAAAGATTAGCACCATCTCCAAACGAAACTAAACGAGCTTCCACTTGAGCCTTGTCACTTATGAGTACCATCGGCTGCGTCCATATCGATTTCTGAGGGTATGGTACGTTTGGTGCGAACCGTCCAACTATCTTGCATCGACACTAACACTGTCTCCAAATAGACTAAAACAAGATTTCACATGACTCACGTTTCCTAGGAGTTCCATCGGATGCGTCCAAACTGATTTCCGAGCCTATGGTAGGTTCGGCGCAACCCGTGCACCTCGTCAAGATTAGCACTATCTCCAAACGGACCAAAATGAGCTTCCACTTGAGCCTCGTCACCTAGGAATTCCATTGGGTGTGTCCACAACGATTTCCAAGCCTATGGTATGTTGGGAGCAAACCGTGCACCTATCTTGCATCAAGTTTAGCACGATCTCCAATCAGACCGTAACGAGCTTCCACTTGACCATCGTCACCTAGGAGTACCATTGGGTGCGTCCAAATCGATTTCTGAGCCTATGGTATGTTTGGCACAGACCGTCCATTTATCGTGCACCGACACTAAATCTATCTCCAAACGGAATGAAACGAGCTTCCACTTGAGCCTCTTCACTTATGAGTTCCATTGGGTGTGTACAAAATGATTTCTAAGCCTATGGTATGTTTGGTGCAAACCGTGCAGCTATCTTGCATCAAGTTTAGCACCATCTCCAATCAAACAGTAACGAGCTTCCACTTTAGCATCGTCAACTATGAGTACCATCGGGTGCGTCCAAAATGATTTATGTGCCTATGGTATATTTGGTGAAGACCGTACAATTATCTTGTACCGACACTAAACCTGTCTCCAAACAGACTTAAACGAGATTCCACATGGCCCCCGACACCTAGGAGTTCCATTGGGTGTGTCCAAAATGATTTCCAACCCTATGGTATGCTTGGCGCAAACCATGCACCTATCTTGCATCAAATTTAGCACGATCTCCAATCAGACCGTAACGAGCTTCCACTTGAGCATCGTCACCTAGGAGTACCATCGGGTGCGTCGAAATCGATTTCTGAGCCTATGGTATGTTTGGCGCAGACCGTCCAATTATCTTGCACCGACACTAAACCTATCTCCAAACGGAATGAAACGAGCTTCCACTTGAGCCTCGTCACTTATGAGTTCCATTGGCTGTGTCCAAAATGATTTCTATGCCTATGTTATGTTTGGTGCAAACCGTGCAGCTATCTTGCATCAAGTTTAGCACCATTTCCAATCGGACCGTAACGAGCTTCCACTTGAGCCTCGTCACCTAGGAGTACCATCGGTTGCGTTCAAGTCGATTTCAGAGCGTATGGTACGATTGGTGCGAACCGTCCAACTATCTTGCACCGACACTAACACTGTCTCCAAATAGACTGAAACAAGATTCCACAAGACCCACGTCACCTAGGAGTTCCATCGGATGCATCTAAATCAATTTCTGAGCCTATGGTAGGTTCCGCGCAACCCGTGCACCTCGTCAAGATTAGCACTATCTCCAAACGGACCAAAACAAGCTTCCACTTCAGCCTCGTCACCTATGAGTTCCATGGGGTGTGTCCAAAACAATTTCCAAGCCTATGGTATGTTTGGCGCAAACCGTGCACCTATCTTGCATCAAGTTTAGCACCATCTCCAATCAGACCGTAACGAGCTTCCACTTGAGCATCGTCACCTAGGATTACCATCGGGTGCGTCGAAATCGATTTCTGAGCCTATGGTATGTTTGGCGCAGACCGTCCAATTATCTTGCACCGACACTAAACCTATCTCCAAACGGAATGAAACGAGCTTCCACTTGAGCCTCGTCACTTATGAGTTCCATTGGCTGTGTCCAAAATGATTTCTATGCCTATGTTATGTTTGGTGCAAACCGTGCAGCTATCTTGCATCAAGTTTAGCATAATCTCCAATCGGACCGTAACGAGCTTCCACTTGAGCCTCGTCACCTAGGAGTATCATCGGGTGCGTTCAAGTCGATTTCAGAGCGTGTGGTACGATTGGTGCGAACCGTCCAACTATCTTGCACCGACACTAACACTATCTCTAAATAGACTGAAACAAGATTCCACATGACTCACGTCACCTAGGAGTTCCATCGGATGCGTCTAAACTGATTTCTGAGCCTATGGTAGGTTTGGCGCAACCCGTGCATCTCGTCAAGATTAGCACTACCTCCAAACTGACCAAAACAACCTTCACTTGAGCCTCGTCACCTAGGAGTTCCATTGGGTGTGTCCAAAATGATTTCCAAGCCTATGGTATGTTTGGTGCAAACCGTGCACCTATCTTGCATCAAGTTTAGCATGATCTCTAATCAGACCGTAACGAGCTTCCACTTGAGCATCGTCACCTAGGAGTTCCATTGGGTGTGTCCAAAACGATTTCCAAGCCTATGGTATGTTTGGTGCCAACCGTGCACCTATCTTGCATCAAGTTTAGCACCATCTCCAATCGGACTGTAACGAGCTTCCACTTGAGCCTCGTCACCTAGGAGTACAATCGGGTGCGTCCAAATCGATTTTCGAGCCTATGGTATGTTTGGCGCAAACCGCGCACCTATCTTGCATCAAGTTTAGCACCATCTCCAAACAGACTTAAACGAGATTCCACTTGAGCATCGTCACCTAGGAGTACCATCGGGTGCGTCCAAAATGATTTATGTGCCTATGGTATATTTGGTGAAGACCGTGCAATTATCTTGCACCGACACTAAACCTGTCTCCAAACGGACTTAAACGAGATTCCACATGGACCCCGACACCTAGGAGTTCCATTAGGTGCGTCCAAAACGATTCTCGAGCCTCTGGTACGTTCTGCGCAAACCGTGCACCTATCTTGTAGAAAGATTAGCACCATCTCCAAATAGAACGAAACGAGCTTCCACTTGAGCCTTGTCACCTATGAGTACCATCGGGTGCATCCATATCGAAATCTGAGGGTATGGTACGTTTGGTGCGAACCGTAAAACTATCTTGCAGCGACACTAACACTGTCTCCAAATAGACTGAAATAAGATTTCACATGACTCACGTTACCTAGGAGTTCCATCGGATGCGTCCGAACTGATTTCCGAGCCTATGGTAGGTTCGGCGCAACCCGTGCCCTCGTCAAGATTAGCACTATCTCCAAACGGACCAAAACGAGCTTCCACTTGAGCCTCGTCACCTAGGAATTCCATTAGGTGTGTCCACAACGATTTCCAAGCCTATGGTATGTTTGGTGCAAACCGTGCACCTATCTTGCATCAAGTTTAGCACGATCTCCAATCAGACCGTAACGAGCTTCCACTTGAGCATCGTCACCTAGGAGTACCATTGGGTGCGTCCAAATCGATTTCCGAGCCTATGGTATGTTTGGCGCAGACCGTCGAATTATCATGCACCGACACTAAACCTATCTCTAAATGGACATAAACGAGATTCCACATGGCCCCGACACCTCGGAGTTCCATTGGGTGCGTCCAAAACGATTATCGAGCCTCTGGTACGTTTTGCGCAAACCGTGCACCTATCTTGCAGAAAGATTAGCACCATCTCCAAACGGAACGAAACGAGCTTCCACTTGAGCCTCGTCACCTATGAGTACCATCGGGTGCGTCCATATCGATTTCTGAGGGTATGGTACGTTTGCCGCGAACCGTCCAACTATCTTGCACCGACACTAACACTATCTCCAAATGGACTGAAACAAGATTCCACATGACTCACGTCACCTAGGAGTTCCATCGGATGCGTCCAAACTGATTTCCGAGCCTATGGTAGGTTCGGCGCAACCCGTGCACCTCGTCAAGATTAGCACTACGCCACATGAACCAAAACGAGCTTCCACTTGAGCCTCGTCACCTAGGAGTTCCATTGGGTGTGTCCAAAATGATTTCGAAGCCTATGGTATGTTTGGTGCAAACCGTGCACCTATCTTGCATCAAGTTTAGCACCATCTCCAATCAGACTGTAACGAGCTTCCACTTGAGCATCGTCACCTAGCAGTACCATCGGGTGCGTCCAAATCGATTTCTGAGCCTATGGTATGTTTGGCGCAGACCGTCGAATTATCGTGCACCGACACTAAACCTATCTCCAAGCGGAATGAAACGAGCTTCCACTTGACCCTCTTCACTTATGAGTTCCATTGGGTGTGTACAAAATGATTTCTAAGCCTATGGTATGTTTGGTGCAAACCATGCAGCTATCTTGCATCAAGTTTAGCACCATCTCCAATCAGACAATAACGAGCTTCCACTTGAGCCTCGTCACCTAGGAGTACCATCGGGTGCGTCCAAATCGAATTCCGAGCCTATGGTATGTTTGGCGCAGACCGTGCAATTATATTGCACCGACACTAAACCAATCTCCAAATGGAGTTAAACGAGATTCCACATGGCCCCTGACACCTCAGAGTTCCATTGGGTGCGTCCAAAATGATTCTCGAGCCTCCGGTACGTTCTGCGCAAACCGTGCACCTATCTTGCAGAAAGATTAGCACCATCTCCAAACAGAACGAAACGAGCTTCCACTTGAGCCTCGTCACCTCTGAGTACCATCGGGTGCGTCCATATCGATTTCTGAGGGTATGGTACATTTGCCGTGAACCGTCCAACTATTTTGCACCGACACTAACACTGTCTCAAAATGGACCGAAACACGATTCCACATGACTCACGTCACCTAGGAGTTCCATTGGATGCGTCCAAACTGATTTCTAAGCCTATGGTAGGTTTGGCGCTACCCGTGCACCTCGTCAGGATTAGCACTACTCCAAACGGACCAAAACAAGCTTCCACTTGAGCCTCGTCACCTAGGAGTTCAATTGGGTGTGTCTAAAATGATTTCCAAACCTATGGTATGTTTGGTGCAAAACGTGCACCTATCTTGCATCAAGTTTAGCACGATCTCTAATCAGACCGTAACGAGCTTCCACTTGAGCATCGTCACCTAGGAGTACCATCCGGTGCGTCCAAATCGATTTCTGAGCCTATGGTATCTTTGGCGCAGATCGTGCAATTATCTTGCACTGACACTAAACCTATCTCCAAACGGAGTTAAACGAGATTCCACATGGCCCCCGACACCTAGGTGTTCCATTGGGTGCGTCCAAAATGATTCTTGAGCCTCTGGTACGTTCTGCGCAAACCGTGCACCTATCTTGCAGAAAGATTAGCACCATCTCCAAACCGAACGAAACAAGCTTCCTCTAGAGCCTCGTCACCTATGAATACCATCGGGTGCGTCCATATCAATTTCTGAGTGTATGGTATGTTTGCCGTGAACAGTCCAACTATCTTGCACCGACACTAACACTGTCTCCAAATAGACTGAAACAATATTCCGCATGACCCACGTCACTTAGGAGTTCCATCGGATGCATCTAAACCAATTTCTGAGCCTATGGTGGGTTCCGCGGAACCCGTGCACCTCGTCAAGATTAGCACTATCTCCAAATGGACCAAACCAAGCTTCCACTTCAGCCTCGTCACCTATGAGTTCCATGGGGTGTGTCCAAAATGATTTCCAAGCCTATGGTATGTTTGGCGCAAACCGTGCACCTATCTTGCATCAAGTTTAGCACCATCTCCAATCGGACCGTAACGAGCTTCCACTTGAGCATCGTCACCTAGGAGTACCATCGGGTGCGTCCAAAATGATTTATGTGCCTATGGTATATTTGGTGAAGACCGTGCAATTATCTTGCACCGACACTAAATCTATCTCCAAACGAACTTAAACGAGATTCCACATGGCCCCCGACACCTAGGAGTTCCATTAGGTGCGTCCAAAACGATTCTCGAGCCTCTGGTACGTTCTGCGCAAACCGTGCACCTATCTTGCAGAAAGATTAGCACCATCTCCAAACAGAACGAAACGAGCTTCCACTTGAGCCTCGTCACCTATGAGTACCATCGGGTGCGTCCATATCAATTTCTGAGGGTATGGTACATTTGCCGCGAACCGTCCAACTATCTTGCACCGACACTAACACTGTCTCCAAATAGACTGAAACAAGATTTCACATGACTCACATCACCTAGGAGTTCCATCGGATGCGTCCAAACTGATTTTTGAGCCTATGGTAGGTTCGGCGCAACCCGTGCACCTCGTCAAGATTAGCACTACTCCAAACGGACCAAAACAAGCTTCCACCTGAGCCTCGTCACCTAGGAGTTCAATTGGGTGTGTCCAAAATGATTTCCAAACCTATGGTATGTTTGGTGCAAACCGTGCACCTATCTTGCATCAAGTTTAGCACGATCTCTAGTCAGACCGTAACGAGCTTCCACTTGAGCATCGTCACCTAGGAGTACCATCCGGTGCGTCCAAAACAATTTCTGAGCCTATGGTATGTTTGGCGCAGACCATGCAATTATCTTGCACCGACACTAAACCTATCTCCAAACGGACTTAAACGAGATTCCACATGGCCCCCGACACCTAGGAGTTCCATTGGGTGCATCCAAAATGACTCTCGAGCCTCCGGTACGTTCTGCGCAAACCGTGCACCTATCTTGCAGAAACATTAGCACCATCTCCAAATGGAACGAAACAAGTTTCCACTTGAGCCTTGTCACCTATGAGTACCATCGGGTATATCGATTTCTGAGGGTATGGTACGTTTGGTGCGAACCGTACAACTATCTTGCACTGACACTAAACCTGTCTCCAAACGGACTTAAACGAGATTCCACATGGCCCCAAACACCTAGGAGTTCCACTAGGTGCGTCCAAAACGATTCTCGAGCCTTCGGTACGTTCTGCGCAAACCGTGCACCTATCTTGCAGAAAGATCAGCACCATCTCCAAATGAAACGAAACGAGCTTCCACTTGAGCCTTGTTACCGATGAGTACCATCGGGTGCGTCCATATCGATTTCTGAGGGTATAGTACGTTTGGTGCGAACCGTCCAACTATCTTGCACCGACACTAACACTGTCTCCAAATAGACTGAAACAAGATTTCACATGACTCACGTTACCTAGGAGTTCCATCGGATGCGTCCAAACTGATTTCCGAGCCTATGGTAGGTTCGGCGCAACCCGTGCACCTCGTCAAGATTAGCACTATCTCCAAACGGACCAAAACGAACTTCCACTTGAGCCTCGTCACCTAGGAATTCCATTGGGTGTGTCCACAACGATTTCCAAGCCTATGGTATGTTTGGTGCAAATCGTGCACCTATCTTGCATCAAGTTTAGCACGATCTCCAATCAGACCGTAACGAGCTTCCACTTGAGCATCGTCACCTAGGAGTACCATCGGGTGCGTCCAAATCGATTTCCGAGCCTATGGTATGTTTGGCGCAGACCGTGCAATTATCTTGCACCGACACTAAACCTATCTCCAAACGGAGTTAAACGAGATTCCACATGGCCCCTGACACCTCGGAGTTCCATTGGGTGCGTCCAAAAAGATTCTCGAGCCTCCGGTACGTTCTGCGCAAACCGTGCACCTATCTTGCAGAAAGATTAGCACCATCTCCAAACAGAACGAAACGAGCTTCCACTTGAGCCTCGTCACCTCTGAGTACCATCGGGTGCGTCCATATCGATTTCTGAGGGTATGGTACATTTGCCGTGAACCGTCCAACTATTTTGCACCGACACTAACACTGTCTCAAAATGGACCGAAACACGATTCCACATGACTCACGTCACCTAGGAGTTCCATTGGATGCGTCCAAACTGATTTCTAAGCCTATGGTAGGTTTGGCGCTACCCGTGCACCTCGTCAGGATTAGCACTACTCCAAACGGACCAAAACAAGCTTCCACTTGAGCCTCGTCACCTAGGAGTTCAATTGGGTGTGTCTAAAATGATTTCCAAACCTATGGTATGTTTGGTGCAAAACGTGCACCTATCTTGCATCAAGTTTAGCACGATCTCTAATCAGACCGTAACGAGCTTCCACTTGAGCATCGTCACCTAGGAGTACCATCCGGTGCGTCCAAATCGATTTCTGAGCCTATGGTATCTTTGGCGCAGATCGTGCAATTATCTTGCACTGACACTAAACCTATCTCCAAACGGAGTTAAACGAGATTCCACATGGCCCCCGACACCTAGGTGTTCCATTGGGTGCGTCCAAAATGATTCTTGAGCCTCTGGTACGTTCTGCGCAAACCGTGCACCTATCTTGCAGAAAGATTAGCACCATCTCCAAACCGAACGAAACAAGCTTCCTCTAGAGCCTCGTCACCTATGAATACCATCGGGTGCGTCCATATCAATTTCTGAGTGTATGGTACGTTTGCCGTGAACAGTCCAACTATCTTGCACCGACACTAACACTGTCTCCAAATAGACTGAAACAATATTCCGCATGACCCACGTCACTTAGGAGTTCCATCGGATGCATCTAAACCAATTTCTGAGCCTATGGTGGGTTCCGCGGAACCCGTGCACCTCGTCAAGATTAGCACTATCTCCAAATGGACCAAACCAAGCTTCCACTTCAGCCTCGTCACCTATGAGTTCCATGGGGTGTGTCCAAAATGATTTCCAAGCCTATGGTATGTTTGGCGCAAACCGTGCACCTATCTTGCATCAAGTTTAGCACCATCTCCAATCGGACCGTAACGAGCTTCCACTTGAGCATCGTCACCTAGGAGTACCATCGGGTGCGTCCAAAATGATTTATGTGCCTATGGTATATTTGGTGAAGACCGTGCAATTATCTTGCACCGACACTAAATCTATCTCCAAACGAACTTAAACGAGATTCCACATGGCCCCCGACACCTAGGAGTTCCATTAGGTGCGTCCAAAACGATTCTCGAGCCTCTGGTACGTTCTGCGCAAACCGTGCACCTATCTTGCAGAAAGATTAGCACCATCTCCAAACAGAACGAAACGAGCTTCCACTTGAGCCTCGTCACCTATGAGTACCATCGGGTGCGTCCATATCAATTTCTGAGGGTATGGTACATTTGCCGCGAACCGTCCAACTATCTTGCACCGACACTAACACTGTCTCCAAATAGACTGAAACAAGATTTCACATGACTCACATCACCTAGGAGTTCCATCGGATGCGTCCAAACTGATTTCTGAGCCTATGGTAGGTTCGGCGCAACCCGTGCACCTCGTCAAGATTAGCACTACTCCAAACGGACCAAAACAAGCTTCCACCTGAGCCTCGTCACCTAGGAGTTCAATTGGGTGTGTCCAAAATGATTTCCAAACCTATGGTATGTTTGGTGCAAACCGTGCACCTATCTTGCATCAAGTTTAGCACGATCTCTAGTCAGACCGTAACGAGCTTCCACTTGAGCATCGTCACCTAGGAGTACCATCCGGTGCGTCCAAAACAATTTCTGAGCCTATGGTATGTTTGGCGCAGACCATGCAATTATCTTGCACCGACACTAAACCTATCTCCAAACGGACTTAAACGAGATTCCACAAGGCCCCCGACACCTAGGAGTTCCATTGGGTGCATCCAAAATGACTCTCGAGCCTCCGGTACGTTCTGCGCAAACCGTGCACCTATCTTGCAGAAACATTAGCACCATCTCCAAATGGAACGAAACAAGTTTCCACTTGAGCCTTGTCACCTATGAGTACCATCGGGTATATCGATTTCTGAGGGTATGGTACGTTTGGTGCGAACCGTACAACTATCTTGCACTGACACTAAACCTGTCTCCAAACGGACTTAAACGAGATTCCACATGGCCCCAAACACCTAGGAGTTCCACTAGGTGCGTCCAAAACGATTCTCGAGCCTTCGGTACGTTCTGCGCAAACCGTGCACCTATCTTGCAGAAAGATCAGCACCATCTCCAAATGAAACGAAACGAGCTTCCACTTGAGCCTTGTTACCGATGAGTACCATCGGGTGCGTCCATATCGATTTCTGAGGGTATAGTACGTTTGGTGCGAACCGTCCAACTATCTTGCACCGACACTAACACTGTCTCCAAATAGACTGAAACAAGATTTCACATGACTCACGTTACCTAGGAGTTCCATCGGATGCGTCCAAACTGATTTCCGAGCCTATGGTAGGTTCGGCGCAACCCGTGCACCTCGTCAAGATTAGCACTATCTCCAAACGGACCAAAACGAACTTCCACTTGAGCCTCGTCACCTAGGAATTCCATTGGGTGTGTCCACAACGATTTCCAAGCCTATGGTATGTTTGGTGCAAATCGTGCACCTATCTTGCATCAAGTTTAGCACGATCTCCAATCAGACCGTAACGAGCTTCCACTTGAGCATCGTCACCTAGGAGTACCATCGGGTGCGTCCAAATCGATTTCCGAGCCTATGGTATGTTTGGCGCAGACCGTGCAATTATCTTGCACCGACACTAAACCTATCTCCAAACGGAGTTAAACGAGATTCCACATGGCCCCTGACACCTCGGAGTTCCATTGGGTGCGTCCAAAAAGATTCTCGAGCCTCCGGTACGTTCTGCGCAAACCGTGCACCTATCTTGCAGAAAGATTAGCACCATCTCCAAACAGAACGAAACGAGCTTCCACTTGAGCCTCGTCACCTATGAGTACCATCGGGTGCATCCATATCGATTTCTGAGGGTATGGTACATTTGCCGTGAACCGTCCAACTATTTTGCACCGACACTAACACTGTCTCAAAATGGACCGAAACACGATTCCACATGACTCACGTCACCTAGGAGTTCCATTGGATGCGTCCAAACTGATTTCTGAGCCTATGGTAGGTTTGGCGCAACCCATGCACCTCGTCAAGATTAGCACTACTCCAATGGACCAAAACAAGCTTCCACTTGAGCCTCGTCACCTAGGAGTTCAATTGGGTGTGTCTAAAATGATTTCCAAACCTATGGTATGTTTGGTGCAAAACGTGCACCTATCTTGCATCAAGTTTAGCACGATCTCTAATCAGACCGTAATGAGCTTCCACTTGAGCATCGTCACCTAGGAGTACCATCCGGTGCGTCCAAATCGATTTCTGAGCCTATGGTATCTTTGGCGCAGATCGTGCAATTATCTTGCACCGACACTAAACCTATCTCCAAAAGGAGTTAAACGAGATTCCACATGGCCCCCGACACCTAGGTGTTCCATTGGGTGCGTCCAAAATGATTCTCGAGCCTCTGGTACGTTCTGCGCAAACCGTGCACCTATCTTGCAGAAAGATTAGCACCATCTCCAAACCGAACGAAACAAGCTTCCTCTAGAGCCTCGTCACCTATGAATACCATCGGGTGCGTCCATATCAATTTCTGAGTGTATGGTACATTTGACGCGAACAGTCCAACTATCTTGCACCGACACTAACACTATCTCCAAATAGACTGAAACAATATTCCGCATGACCCACGTCACTTAGGAGTTCCATCGGATGCATCTAAACCAATTTCCAAGCCTATGGTAGGTTCCGCGCAACCCGTGCACCTCGTCAAGATTACCACTATCTCCAAATGGACCAAACCAAGCTTCCACTTCAGCCTCGTCACCTATGAGTTCCACAGGGTGTGTCCAAAATGATTTCCAAGCCTATGGTATGTTTGGCGCAAACTGTGCACCTATCTTGCATCAAGTTTAGCACCATCTCCAATCGGACCGTAACGAGCTTCCACTTGAGCATCGTCACCTAGGAGTACCATCGGGTGCGTCCAAAATGATTTATGTGCCTATGGTATATTTGGTGAAGACCGTGCAATTATCTTGCACCGACACTAAATCTATCTCCAAACGAACTTAAACGAGATTCCACATGGCCCCCGACACCTAGGAGTTCCATTAGGTGCGTCCAAAACGATTCTCGAGCCTCTGGTACGTTCTGCGCAAACCGTGCACCTATCTTGCAGAAAGATTAGCACCATCTCCAAACAGAACGAAACGAGCTTCCACTTGAGCCTCGTCACCTATGAGTACCATCGGGTGCGTCCATATCAATTTCTGAGGGTATGGTACATTTGCCGCGAACCGTCCAACTATCTTGCACCGACACTAACACTGTCTCCAAATAGACTGAAACAAGATTTCACATGACTCACATTACCTAGGAGTTCCATCGGATGCGTCCAAACTGATTTCCGAGCCTATGGTAGGTTTGGCGCAACCCGTGCACCTCGTCAAGATTTGCACTATCTCCAAATGGATCAAAACAAGCTTCCACTTGAGCCTCGTCACCTAGGAATTCCATTGGGTGTGTCCACAACGATTTCCAAGCCTATGGTATGTTTGGTGCAAACCGTGCACCTATCTTCCATCAAGTTTAGCACGATATCCAATCAGACCATAACGAGCTTCCACTTGAGCATCGTCACCTAGGTGTACCATCGGGTGCGTCCAAATCGATTTCCGAGCCTATGGTATGTTTGGCGCAGACCGTGCAATTATCTTGCACCGACACTAAACCTATCTCCAAATGGACATAAACGAGATTCCACATGGCCCCCGACACTTAGGAGTTCCATTGGGTGCGTCCAAAACGATTCTCGAGCCTCCGGTACGTTCTGCGCAAACCGTGCACCAATCTTGCAGAAAGATTAGCACCATCTCCAAACAGAACGAAAGGAGCTTCCACTTGAGCCTCGTCACCTATGAGTACCATCGGGTGCGTCCATATCGATTTCTGAGGGTATGGTACATTTGCTGCGAACCGTCCAACTATCTTGCACCGACACTAACACTGTCTCAAAATGGACCGAAACACGATTGCACATGACTCACATCACCTAGGAGTTCCATCGGATGCGTCCAAACTGATTTCTGAGCCTATGGTAGGTTCGGCGCAACCCGTGCATCTCGTCAAGATTAGCACTACTCCAAACAGACCAAAACAAGCTTCCACTCGAGCCTCGTCACCTAGGAGTTCAATTGGGTGTGTCCAAAATGATTTCCAAACCTATGGTATGTTTGGTGCAAACCGTGCACCTATCTTGCATCAAGTTTAGCACGATCTCTAGTCAGACCGTAATGAGCTTCCACTTGAGCATCGTCACCTAGGAGTACCATCCGGTGCGTCCAAAACAATTTCTGAGCCTATGGTATGTTTGGCGCAGACCATGCAATTATCTTGCACCGACACTAAACCTATCTCCAAACGGACTTAAACGAGATTCCACATGGCCCCCGACACCTAGGAGTTCCATTGGGTGCGTCCAAAATGACTCTCGAGCCTCCGGTACGTTCTGCGCAAACCGTGCACCTATCTTGCAGAAACATTAGCACCATCTCCAAACGGAACGAAACAAGTTTCCACTTGAGCCTTGTCACCTATGAGTACCATCGGGTATATCGATTTCTGAGGGTATGGTACGTTTGGTGCGAACCATCCAACTATCTTGCACTGACACTAAACCTGTCTCCAAACGGACTTAAACGAGATTCCACATGGCCCCCAACACCTAGGAGTTCCATTAGGTGCGTCCAAAACGATTCTCGAGCCTTCCGTACGTTCTGCGCAAACCGTGCACCTATCTTGCAGAAAGATCAGCACCATCTCCAAATGAAACGAAACGAGCTTCCACTTGAGCCTTGTTACCGATGAGTACCATCGGGTGCGTCCATATCGATTTCTGAGGGTATAGTACGTTTGGTGCGAACCGTCCAACTATCTTGCACCGACACTAACACTGTCTCCAAATAGACTGAAACAAGATTTCACATGACTCACGTTACCTAGGAGTTCCATCGGATGCGTCTAAACTGATTTCCGAGCCTATGGTAGGTTCGGCGCAACCCGTGCACCTCGTCAAGATTAGCACTATCTCCAAACGGACCAAAACGAACTTCCACTTGAGCCTCGTCACCTAGGAATTCCATTGGGTATGTCCACAACGATTTCCAAGCCTATGGTATGTTTGGTGCAAATCGTGCACCTATCTTGCATCAAGTTTAGCACGATCTCCAATCAGACCGTAACGAGCTTCCACTTGAGCATCGTCACCTAGGAGTACCATCGGGTGCGTCCAAATCGATTTCCAAGCCAATGGTATGTTTGGCGCAGGCCGTGCTATTATCTTGCACCGACACTAAACCTATCTCCAAACGGACAGAAACGAGATTCCACATGGCCCCCGACACCTAGGAGTTCCATTGGGTGCGTCCAAAACGATTCTCGAGCCTCCGGTATGTTGTGCGCAAACCGTGCACCTATCTTGCAGAAAGATTAGCACCATCTCCAAACAGAACGAAACGAGCTTCCACTTGAGCCTCGTCACCTATGAGTACCATTGGGTGCGTCCATATCGATTTCTGAGGGTATGATACATTTGCCGCGAACCGTCCAACTATCTTGCCCCGACACTAACACTGTCTCCAAATGGACTGAAACACGATTCCACATGACTCACGTCACCTAGGAGTTCCATCGGATGCGTCCAAACTGATTTCTGAGCCTATGGTAGGTTCGGCGCAACCCGTGCACCACGTCAAGATTAGCACTACTCCAAACGGACCAAAACAAGTTTCCACTTGAGCCTCGTCACCTAGGAGTTCAATTGGGTGTGTCCAAATTGATTTCCAAACCTATGGTATGTTTGGTGCAATCCGTGCACCTATCTTGCATCAAGTTTAGCACGATCTCTAATCAGACCGTAACGAGCTTCCACTTGAGCATCGTCACCTAGGAGTACCATCCGGTGCGTCCAAATCGATTTATGAGCCTATGGTATGTTTGGCGAAGACCGTGCAATTATCTTGCACCGACACTAAACCTGTCTCCAAACGGACTTAAACGAGATTCCACATGGCTTCCAACACCTAGGAGTTCCATTAGGTGCGTCCAAAACGATTCTCGAGCCTCCGGTATGTTGTGCGCAAACCGTGCACCTATCTTGCAGAAAGATTAGCACCATCTCCAAACAGAACGAAAGGAGCTTCCACTTGAGCCTCGTCACCTATGAGTACCATCGGGTGCGTCCATATCGATTTCTGAGGCTATGGTACATTTGCTGCGAACCGTCCAACTATCTTGCACCGACACTAACACTGTCTCAAAATGGACCGAAACACGATTGCACATGACTCACATCACCTAGGAGTTCCATCGGATGCGTCCAAACTGATTTCTGAGCCTATGGTAGGTTCGGCGCAACCCGTGCATCTCGTCAAGATTAGCACTACTCCAAACGGACCAAAACAAGCTTCCACTCGAGCCTCGTCACCTAGGAGTTCAATTGGGTGTGTCCAAAATGATTTCCAAACCTATGGTATGTTTGGTGCAAACCGTGCACCTATCTTGCATCAAGTTTAGCACGATCTCTAGTCAGACCGTAATGAGCTTCCACTTGAGCATCGTCACCTAGGAGTACCATCCGGTGCGTCCAAAACAATTTCTGAGCCTATGGTATGTTTGGCGCAGACCATGCAATTATCTTGCACCGACACTAAACCTATCTCCAAACGGACTTAAACGAGATTCCACATGGCCCCCGACACCTAGGAGTTCCATTGGGTGCGTCCAAAATGACTCTCGAGCCTCCGGTACGTTCTGCGCAAACCGTGCACCTATCTTGCAGAAACATTAGCACCATCTCCAAACGGAACGAAACAAGTTTCCACTTGAGCCTTGTCACCTATGAGTACCATCGGGTATATCGATTTCTGAGGGTATGGTACGTTTGGTGCGAACCATCCAACTATCTTGCACTGACACTAAACCTGTCTCCAAACGGACTTAAACGAGATTCCACATGGCCCCCAACACCTAGGAGTTCCATTAGGTGCGTCCAAAACGATTCTCGAGCCTTCGGTACGTTCTGCGCAAACCGTGCACCTATCTTGCAGAAAGATCAGCACCATCTCCAAATGAAACGAAACGAGCTTCCACTTGAGCCTTGTTACCGATGAGTACCATCGGATGCGTCCATATCGATTTCTGAGGGTATAGTACGTTTGGTGCGAACCGTCCAACTATCTTGCACCGACACTAACACTGTCTCCAAATAGACTGAAACAAGATTTCACATGACTCACGTTACCTAGGAGTTCCATCGGATGCGTCCAAACTGATTTCCGAGCCTATGGTAGGTTCGGCGCAACCCGTGCACCTCGTCAAGATTAGCACTATCTCCAAACGGACCAAAACGAACTTCCACTTGAGCCTCGTCACCTAGGAATTCCATTGGGTATGTCCACAACGATTTCCAAGCCTATGGTATGTTTGGTGCAAATCGTGCACCTATCTTGCATCAAGTTTAGCACGATCTCCAATCAGACCGTAACGAGCTTCCACTTGAGCATCGTCACCTAGGAGTACCATCGGGTGCGTCCAAATCGATTTCCAAGCCAATGGTATGTTTGGCGCAGACCGTGCAATTATCTTGCACCGACACTAAACCTATCTCCAAACGGACATAAACGAGATTCCACATGGCCCCCGACACCTAGGAGTTCCGTTGGGTGCGTCCAAAACGATTCTCGAGCCTCCGGTATGTTGTGCGCAAACCGTGCACCTATCTTGCAGAAAGATTAGCACCATCTCCAAACAGAACGAAACGAGCTTCCACTTGAGCCTCGTCACCTATGAGTACCATTGGGTGCGTCCATATCGATTTCTGAGGGTATGATACATTTGCCGCGAACCGTCCAACTATCTTGCCCTGACACTAACACTGTCTCCAAATGGACTGAAACACGATTCCACATGACTCACGTCACCTAGGAGTTCCATCGGATGCGTCCAAACTGATTTCTGAGCCTATGGTAGGTTCGGCGCAACCCGTGCACCACGTCAAGATTAGCACTACTCCAAACGGACCAAAACAAGTTTCCACTTGAGCCTCGTCACCTAGGAGTTCAATTGGGTGTGTCCAAATTGATTTCCAAACCTATGGTATGTTTGGTGCAAACCGTGCACCTATCTTGCATCAAGTTTAGCACGATCTCTAATCAGACCGTAACGAGCTTCCACTTGAGCATCGTCACCTAGGAGTACCATCCGGTGCGTCCAAATCGATTTATGAGCCTATGGTATGTTTGGCGCAGACCGTGCAATTATCTTGCACCGACACTAAACCTGTCTCCAAACGGACTTAAACGAGATTCCACATGGCTTCCAACACCTAGGAGTTCCATTAGGTGCGTCCAAAACGATTCTCGAGCCTTCGGTACGTTCTGCGCAAACCGTGCACCTATCTTGCAGAAAGATCAGCACCATCTCCAAACGAAACGAAACGAGCTTCCACTTGAGCCTTGTTACCGATGAGTACCATCGGGTGCGTCCATATCGATTTCTGAGGGTATAGTACTTTTGGTGCGAACCGTCCAACTATCTTGCACCGACACTAACACTGTCTCCAAATAGACTGAAACAAGATTTCACATGACTCACGTTACCTAGGAGTTCCATCGGATGTGTCCAAACTGATTTCCGAGCCTACGGTACGTTTGGCGCAACCCATGCACCTCGTCAAGATTAGCACTATCTCCAAACGGACCAAAACGAACTTCCACTTGAGCCTCGTCACCTAGGAATTCCATTGGGTGTGTCCACAACGATTTCCAAGCCTATGGTATGTTTGGTGCAAATCGTGCACCTATCTTGCATCAAGTTTAGCACGATCTCCAATCAGACCGTAACGAGCTTCCACTTGAGTATCGTCACCTAGGAGTACCATCGGGTGCGTCCAAATCGATTTCCAAGCCTATGGTATGTTTGGCGCAGACCGTGCAATTATCTTGCACCGACACTAAACTTATCTCCAAATGGACATAAACAAGATTCCACATGGCCCCCGACACCTAGGAGTTCCATTGGGTGCGTCCAAAACGATTCTCGAGCCTCCGGTATGTTCTGCGCAAACCGTGCACCTATCTTGCAGAAAGATTAGCACCATCTCCAAACAGAACGAAACGAGCTTCCACTTGAGCCTCGTCACCTATGAGTACCATCGGGTGCGTCCATATCGATTTATGAGGGTATGATACATTTGCCGCGAACCGTCCAACTATCTTGCCCCGACACTAACACTGTCTCCAAATGGACTGAAACACGGTTCCACATGACTCACGTCACCGAGGAGTTCCATCGGATGCGTCCAAACTAATTTCTAAGCCTATGGTAGGTTCGGCGCAACCCGTGCACCACGTCAAGATTAGCACTACTCCAAACGGACCAAAACAAGTTTCCACTTGAGCCTCGTCACCTAGGAGTTCAATTGGGTGTGTCCAAAATGATTTCCAAACCTATGGTATGTTTGTTGCAAACCGTGCACCTATCTTGCATCAAGTTTAGCACGATCTCTAATCAGACCGTAACGAGCTTCCACTTGAGCATCGTCACCTAGGAGTACCATCCGGTGCGTCCAAATCGATTTATGAGCCTATGGTATGTTTGGCGCAGACCGTGCAATTATCTTGCACCGACACTAAACCTGTCTCCAAACGTACTTAAACGAGATTCCACATGGCCCCCGACACCTGGAGTTCCATTGGGTGCGTCCAAAATGATTCTTGAGCCTCTGGTACGTTCTGTGCAAACCGTGAAACTATCTTGCAGAAAGATTAGCACCATCTCCAAACGGAACGAAACGAGCTTCCTCTAGAGCCTCGTCACCTATGAGTACCGTCGGGTGCGTCCAGATCGATTTCTGATGGTATGGTACGTTTGCCGCAAACCGTCCAACTATCTTGCACCGACACTAACACTGTCTCCAAACGGACTGAAACATGATTCCACACGACTCACGTCGCCTAGGAGTTCCATCGGATGCGTCCAAACTGATTTCTGAGCCTATGATAGGTTCGGCGCAACCCGTGCACCTCGTCAAGATTAGCACTACTCCAAACAGACCAAAACAAGCTTCCACTTGACCCTCCGACACCTAGGAGTTAATTGGTATGTTCAAAATGATTCTCGAGCCTCTGGTATGTTCTGCGCAAACCATGCACTTATCTTGCAGAAAGATTAGCACCATCTCCAAACGGAACGAAACGAGCTTCCTATTGAGCCTCGTCACCAATGAGTACCATCGGGTGCGTCCATATCGATTTCTGAGGGTATGGTACATTTGCCGCGAACAGTCCAACTATCTTGCACCGACACTAACACTGTCTCCAAATAGACTGAAACAATATTCCACATGACCCACGTCACCTAGGAGTTCCATCGGATGCATCTAAACCAATTTCCGAGCCTATGGTAGGTTCCGCGCAACCCGTGCACCTCGTCAAGATTAGCACTATCTCCAAATGGACCAAAACAAGCTTCCACTTCAGCCTCGTCACCTATGAGTTCCATGGGGTGTGTCCAAAACTATTTCCAAGCCTATGGTATGTTTGGCGCAAACCGTGCACCTATCTTGCATTAAGTTTAGCACCATCTCCAATCGGACCGTAACAAGCTTCCACTTGAGCATCGTCACCTAGGAGTACCATCAGGTGCGTCCAAAATGATTTATGTGCCTATGGTATATTTGGTGAAGACCGTGCAATTATCTTGCACCGACACTAAACCTGTCTCCAAACGGACTTAAACACATGGCCCCCGACACCTAGGAGTTCCATTAGGTGCGTCCAAAACGATTCTCGAGCCTCAGGTACGTTCTGCGCAAACCGTGCACCTATCTTGCAGAAAGATTAGCACCATCTCCAAACGGAATGAAACGAGCTTCCACTTGAGCCTCGTCACCTATGAGTACCATCGGGTGTGTCCATATCGATTTCTGAGGGTATGGTATGTTTGCCGCGAACCGTCCAACTATCTTGCACCGACCCTAACACTGTCTCCAAATAGACTGAAACAAGATTCCACATTTCTCACGTCACCTAGGAGTTCCATCAGATGCGTCCAAACTGATTTCCGAGCCTATGGTAGGTTCGGCACAACCCGAGCACCTCGTCAAGAATAGCACTACTCCAAACAGACTAAAACGAGCTTCCACTTGAGCCTCGTCACCTAGGAGTTCCATTGGGTTCCAAAATGATTTCCTAGCCTATGGTATGTTTGGTGCAAACCGTGCACATATCATGCATCAAGTTTAGCACCATCTCCTAACAGACCGTAACGAGCTTCCACTTGAGCATCGTCACCTAGGAGTACCATCGGGTGCGTCCAAATCGATATCTGAGCCTATGGTATGTTTGGTGCAGACCGTGCAATTATCTTGCACCAACACTAAACCTATCTCCAAACGGACTTAAACGAGATTCCACATGGCCCCCAACACCTAGGAGTTCCATTGGGTGCGTCCAAAATGATTCTCGAGCCTCCGGTACGTTCTGCGCAAACTGTGCACCTATCTTGCAGAAATATTAGCACCATCTCCAAACGGAATGAAATGAGCTTCCACTTGAGCCTCGTCACCTATGAGTTCCATTGGGTGTGTCCAAAACGATTTCCGTGCCTATGGTATGTTTGGTGCAAACCGTGCACATATCTTGCATCAAGTTTAGCACCATCTCCAATCGGACCGTAACGAGCTTCCACTTGAGCCTCGTCACCTAGGAGTACAATCGGGTGCGTCCAAATCGATTTTCGAGCCTATGGTATGTTTGGCGCAGACCATGCAATTATCTTGCACCGACACTAAACCTATCTCCAAATGGACTTAAAACGAGATTCCACATTTCCCTCGGCACCTAGGAGTTCCATTGGGTACGTCCAAAACGATTCTCGAGCCTCCGGTACGTTCTGCGCAAACCGTGCACCTATCTTGCAGAAAGATTAGCACCATCTCCAAAGAAAATGAAACGAGCTTCCACTTGAGCCTCGTCACCTATGAGTTCCATTGGGTGTGTCCAAAATGATTTCCAAGCCTATGGTATGTTTGGTGCAAACTGTGCACCTATCTTGCATCAAGTTTAGCACCATCTCCAATCGGACCGTAACGAGCTTCCACTAGAGCCTCGTCACCTATGAGTACTATCAGGAGCGTCCAAATCGATTTCTGAGGGTACTGTACGTTTGCCGCGTACAGTCCAACTATCTTGCACCGACACTAACACTGTCTCCAAATAGACTGAAACAATATTCCACATGACCCACGTCACCTACGAGTTCCTCGGATGCGTCCAAACCGATTTTCGATCCTATGGTAGGTTCTGCGCAACCCGTGCACCTCGTCAAGATTAGCACTATCTCTAAACGGACCAGAACAAGCTTCCACTTAAGCCTCGTCACCTAGGAGTTCCATTGGGTGTCTCCAAAACGATTTCCATGCCTTTGGTATGTTTGGTGCAAACCGTGCACATATCTTGCAACAAGTTTAGCACCATTTCCAATCGGACCGTAACGAGCTTCCACTTGAGCCTCGTCACCTAGGAGTACAATCGGGTGCGTCCAAATCGATTTTCGAGCCTATGGTATGTTTGGCGCAGACCATGCAATTATCTTGCACCGACACTAAACCTATCTCCAAACGGACTTAAAACAAGATTCCACATGGCCCTCGACACCTAGGAGTTCCATTGGGTACGTCCAAAACGATTCTCGAGCCTCCGGTACGTTCTGCGCAAACCGTGCACCTATCTTGCAGAAAGATTAGCACCATCTCCAAACAGAACGAAACGAGCTTCCACTTGAGCCTCGTCACCTATGAGTACCATCGGGTGCGTCCATATCGTTTTCTGAGTGTATGGTACGTTTGCCGTGAACCGTCCAACTATCTTGCACCGACACTAACACTGTCTCCAAATAGACTGAAACAAGATTCCACATGACTCACGTCACCTAGGAGTTCCATCGGATGCGTCTAAACTGATTTCTGAGCCTATGGTAGGTTCGGCACAACCTGTGCACCTCGTCAAGATTAGCACTACCTCCAAACTGACCAAAACGACCTTCACTTGAGCCTCGTCACCTAGGAGTTCCATTGGGTGTGTCCAAAATGATTTCCAAGGCTATGGTATGTTTGGTGCAAACCGTGCACCTATCTTGCATCAAGTTTAGCACGATCTCTAATCAGACCGTAACGAGCTTCCACTTGAGCATCGTCACCTAGGAGTACCATCGGGTGCGTCCAAATCGATTTCTGAGCCTATGGTATGTTTGGTGCAGACCGTGCAATTATCTTGCACCAACACTAAACCTATCTCCAAACGGACTTAAACGAGATTCCACATGGCCCCCAACACCTAGGAGTTCCATTGGGTGCGTCCAAAATGATTCTCGAGCCTCCGGTACGTTCTGCGCAAACTGTGCACCTATCTTGCAGAAAGATTAGCACCATCTCCAAACGGAAGAAATGAGCTTCGACTTGAGCCTCGTCACCTTTGAGTTCCATTGGGTGTGTCCAAAACGATTTCCAAGCCTATGGTATGTTTGGTGCAAACCGTGCACCTATCTTGCATCAAGTTTAGCACCATCTCCAATCGGACCGTAACGAGCTTCCACTTGAGCCTCGTCACCTAGGAGTACAATCGGGTGCGTCCAAATCGATTTTCGAGCCTATGGTATGTTTGGCGCAGACCGTGCAATTATCTTGCACCGACACTAAACCTATCTCCAAACGGACTTAAACGAGATTGCACATGGCCCTCGACACCTAGGAGTTCCATTGGGTACGTTCAAAACAATTCTCGAGCCTCCGGTACGTTCTGCGCAAACCGTGCACCTATCTTGCAAAAAGATTAGCACCATCTCCAAACAGAATGAAACGAGCTTCCACTTGAGCCTCGTCACCTATGAGTTCCATTGGGTGTGTCCAAAACGATTTCCAAGCCTATGGTATGTTTGGTGCAAACTGTGCACCTATCTTGCATCAAGTTTAGCACCATCTCCAATCGGACCGTAACGAGCTTCCACTTGAGCCTCGTCACCTAGGAGTACCATCGGGTGTGTCCAAATCGATTTCCGAGCCTATGGTATGTTTGGCGTAGATCGTGCAATTATCTTGCACCGACACTAAACCTATCTCCAAATGGACTTAAACGAGATTCCACAAGGCCCCCGACACCTAGGAGTTCCATTGGGTGTGTCCAAAACGATTCTCGAGCCTCCGGTACGTTCTACGCAAACCGTGCACCTATTTTGCATAAAGAATAGCACCATCTCCAAACGGAACGAAACGAGCTTCCACTTGAGCCTCGTCACCTCTGAGTACCATCGGGTGCGTCCATATCGATTTCTGAGGGTATGGTATGTTTGCCGCGAACAGTCCAACTATCTTGCACCGACACTAACACTGTCTCCAAATAGACTGAAACAATATTCCACATGACCCACGTCACCTAGGAGTTCCATCGCACGCATCTAAACCAATTTCCGAGCCTATGGTAGGTTCCGCACAACCCGTGCACCTCGTCAAGATTAGAACTATCTCCAAACGGACTAAAACGAGCTTCCACTTGAGCCTCGTCACCTAGGAGTTCCATGGGGTGCATCCAAATCGATTTCTGAGGGTACTGTACGTTTACCGCGAACAGTCCAACTATCTTGCACCGACACTAACACTGTCTCCAAATAGACTGAAACAATATTCCACATGACCCACGTCACCTACGAGTTCCATCGGATGCGTCCAAACCGATTTTCGATCCTATGGTTGGTTCTGCGCAACCCATGCACCTCGTCAAGATTAGCACTATCTCTAAACGGACCAGAACAAGCTTCCACTTAAGCCTCGTCACCTAGGAGTTCCATTGGGTGTGTCCAAAATGATTTCCAAGCTTATGGTATGTTTGGTGCAAACCGTGCACCTATCTTGCATCAAGTTTAGCACCATCTCCAGTCGGACGGTAACGAGCCTCCACTTGAGCTCGTTACCTAGGAGTACCATTGGGTGCGTCCAAATCGATTTCAGAGCGTATGGTACGATCGGTGCGAACCATGCAACTATCTTGCACCGACACTAACACTGTCTCCAAATAGACTGAAACAAGGTTCCACATGACTCACGTCACCTAGGGTTCCATCGGATCAGTCCAAACTAATTTCCGAGCCTATGGTAGGTTCGGCGCAACCCGTGCACCTCGTCTAGATTAGCACTACTCCAAACGGACCAAAACGAGCTTCCACTTGAGCCTCGTCACCTAGGAGTTCCATTGGGTGTGTCCAAAATGATTTCCAAGCTTATGGTATGTTTGGTGCAAACCGTGCACCTATCTTGCATCAAGTTTAGCACCATCTCCAATCAGACTGTAACGAGCTTCCACTTGAGCATCGTCACTTAGGAGTACCATCGGGTGCGTCCAAATTGATTTCTGAGCCTATGGTATGTTTGGCACAGACCGTGCAATTATCTTGCACTGACACTAAACCTGGCTCCAAACGGACTTAAACGAGATTCCACAAGGCCCCGACACCTTGGAGTTCCATTGGGCGTGTCCAAAATGATTCTCGAGCCTCCGGTACGTTCTGCGCAAACTGTGCACCTATCTTGCAGAAAGATTAGCACCATCTCCAAACGGAACGAAACGAGCTTCCACTTGAGCCTCATCACCTATGAGTACCATCGGGTGCGTCCATATCGATTTCTGAGGGTATGGTACGTCTGCCGCGAACCGTCCAACTATCTTGCACCGACACTAACACTGTCTCCAAATAGACTGAAACAAGATTCCACATGACTCACGTCACCTAGGAGTTCCATCGGATGCGTCTAAACTGATTTCTGAGCCTATGGTGGTTCGGAGCAACCTGTGCACCTCGTCAAGATTAGCACTACCTCCAAACTGACCAAAACGACCTTCACTTGAGCCTCGTCACCAAGGAGTTCCATTGGGTGTGTCCAAAATGATTTCCAAGGCTATGGTATGTTTGGTGCAAACCGTGCACCTATCTTGCATCAAGTTTAGCACGATCTCTAATCAGACCGTAACGAGCTTCCACTTGAGCATCGTCACCTAGGAGTACCATCGGGTGCGTCCAAATCGATTTCTGAGCCTATGGTATGTTTGGTGCAGACCGTGCAATTATCTTGCACCAACACTAAACCTATCTCCAAACGGACTTAAACGAGATTCCACATGGCCCCCAACACCTAGGAGTTCCATTGGGTGCGTCCAAAATGATTATCGAGCCTCCGGTACGTTCTGCGTATACTATGCACCAATCTTGCAGAAAGATTAGCACCATCTCCAAACGGAATGAAATGAGCTTCCACTTGAGCCTCGTCACCTATGAGTTCCATTGGGTGTGTCCAAAACGATTTCCAAGCCTATGGTATGTTTGGTGCAAACCGTGCACCTATCTTGCATCAAGTTTGCACCATCTCCAATCGGACCATAACGAGCTTCCACTTGAGCCTCGTCACCTAGGAGTACAATCGGGTGCGTCCAAATCGATTTTTGAGCCTATGGTATGTTTGGCGCAGACCGTGCAATTATCTTGCACCGACACTAAACCTATCTCCAAACGGACATAAACGAGATTCCACATGGCCCTCGACACCTAGGAGTTCCATTGGGTACGTCCAAAACGATTCTCGAGCCTCTTGTACGTTCTGCGCAAACCGTGCACCTATCTTGCAGAAAGATTAGCACCATCTCCAAACAGAATGAAACGAGCTTCCACTTGAGCCTCGTCACCTATGAGTTCCATTGGGTGTGTCCAAAACCATTTCCAGGCCTATGTATGTTTGGTGCAAACTGTGCACCTATCTTGCATCAAGTTTAGCACCATCTCCAATCGGACCGTAACGAGCTTCCACTTGAGCCTCGTCACATAGGAGTACCATCGGGTGCGTCCAAATCGATTTCCGATCCTATGGTATGTTTGGCGCAGACCGTGCAATTATCTAGCACCGACACTAAACCTATCTCCAAACAGACTTAAACGAGATTCCACATGGCCCCTGACACCTAGGAGTTCCATTGGGTGTGTCCAAAACGATTCTCGAGCCTCCGGTACGTTCTGCACAAACCGTGCACCTATCTTGCAGAAAGATTAGCACCATCTCCAAACGGAACGAAACGAGCTTCCACTTGAGCCTCGTCACCTATGACTACCATCGGGTGCGTCCATATCGATTTCTGAGGGTATGGTATGTTTGCCACGAACAGTCCAACTATCTTGCACCGACACTGTCTCCAAATAGACTGAAACAATATTCCACAGGACCCACGTCACCTAGGAGTTCCATCGGACGCATCTAAACCAATTTCCGAGCCTATGGTAGGTTCCGCACAACCCGTGCACCTCGTCAAGATTAGAACTATCTCCAAACGGACTAAAACGAGCTTCCACTTGATCCTCATCACCTAGGAGTTCCATAGGGTGTGTCCAAAACGATTTCCAAGCCTATGGTATGTTTGGCGTAAATCGTGCACCTATCTTGCATCAAGTTCAGCACCATCTCCAATCGGACCGTAATGAGCTTCCACTAGAGCCTCGTCACCTATGAGTACCATCGGGTGCGTCCAAATCGATTTCTGAGGGTACTGTACGTTTGCCGCGAACAGTCCAACTATCTTGCACCGACACTAACACTGTTTCCAAATAGACTGAAACAATATTCCACATGACCCACGTCACCTACGAGTTCCATCGGATGCGTCCAAACCGATTTTCGATCCTATGGTAGGTTCTGCGCAACCCATGCACCTCGTCAAGATTAGCACTATCTCTAAACGGACCAGAACAAGCTTCCACTTAAGCCTCGTCACCTAGGAGTTCCATTGGGTGTGTCCAAATGATTTCCAAGCCTATGGTATGTTTGGTGCAAACCGTGCACCTATCTTGCATCAAGTTTAGCACCATCTCCAATCGGACCGTAACGAGCCTCCACTTGAGCTCGTTACCTAGGAGTACCATCGGGTGCGTCCAAATCGATTTCAGAGCGTATGGTACGATCGGTGCGAACCGTCCAACTATCTGGCACCGACACTTACACTGTCTCCAAATAGACTGAAACAAGATTCCACATGACTCACGTCACCTAGGGTTCCATCGGATCAGTCCAAACTGATTTCTGAGCCTATGGTAGGTTCGGCGCAACCCGTGCACCTCATCTAGATTAGCACTACTCCAAATGGACCAAAACGAGCTTCCACTTGAGCCTCGTCACCTAGGAGTTCCCATTGGGTGTGTCCAAAATGATTTCCAAGCCTATGGTATGTTTGTGCAAACCGTGCACCTATCTTGCATCAAGTTTAGCACCATCTCCAATCAGACTATAATGAGCTTCCACTTGAGCATCGTCACCTAGGAGTACCATCGGTGCGTCCAATTGTTTTCTAAGCCTATGGATATGTTGACACAGACCATGCAATTATCTTGCACTGACACTAAACTGGTCTCCAAACGCACTTACACGAGATGTCCACAAGGCCCCGACACCTTGGAGTTCCATTGGGCGTGTCCAAAATGATTCTCGAGCCTCCGGTACGTTCTGCGCAAACCGTGCACCTATCTTGCAGAAAGATTAGCACCATCTCCAACGGAACGAAACGAGCTTCCACTTGAGGCCCTCGTCACCTATGAGTACCATCGGGTGCGTCCATATCGATTTCTGAGTGTATGGAACGTTTGCCGTGAACCGTCCAACTATCTTGCACCGACACTAACACTGTCTCCAAATAGACTGAAACAAGATTCCACATGACTCACGTCACCTAGGAGTTCCATCGGATGCGTCTAAACTGATTTCTAAGCCTATGGTAGGTTCGGCGCAACCTGTGCACCTCGTCAAGATTAGCACTACCTCCAAACTGACCAAAACAACCTTCACTTGAGCCTCGTCACCTAGGAGTTCCATTGGGTGTGTCCAAAATGATTTCCAAGGCTATGGTATGTTTGGTGCAAACCGTGCACCTATCTTGCATC